>BQMB01001712.1:0-47740 GCA_027943415.1 Closterium sp. NIES-67 | reverse complement strand
TGCATAGCTCAGGAGTCTATTTTTGAGGCGCCTCAAAACGCCAACGTGAGTGGGGAAGACGCGGTACGAGTCAACAACCATATCCAGTTGCATTAGCTCAGCAGACAATCGTCCTTGTGATAGGTTAGGGGAGTTGAGGCAAGGGATGTGCAGGGAAGACAAGGGAGATATGGAGGGTTGTTGTGGCAGTGAACCCAAACATGCGATATAGGGCATGAACGAGTATGAGGAGCGGAGAGGAGAGGCATGAGCTTACGGGGTACCAGTCATTGGGCGGGTCGTATGGGCCAACTTTGAGCTGACCCTCCGACGCATACCAGCTGAGGGGAAAAAACGTAGAAAAAAAAAGGGGCCATTTTGTCATGAAGACAGTGGAGACATGCTGGAAAAACATCAAAGTGAGCCACAGAAGTTTGAACAAGAGCACCAAAAAATAAAATTTAAAAAATGGAGTACTGGCCAAGCGACTGGTTCTGGGATGGACAAGAATGAATTATGGGTAAGGTGCATCCCCCAGACACTAAATATGGAGGTGCTTGAGAATGAGGTTCATGTGAAGAAGTTGGGATTTGAGAATTCTCAAAAAGCAAAAGAGGTTTATGCGAAGAAGTCGGGATTTGAGACGTCACAGAAAGCCCAATGTTACACATGTAACAGCTTGCTTGCAAGTTGCATGCACAAATAGTGTGGATCTACACGAAGGATAAGTGAAGAAGGGTGCAGACTGTCTGGCAAGGGCACGCTTGGGTATGGCTTGAGTCCTACCCGTCGCACTTGAATGAGCCGGAAGAGTTGGAATGGGTGCAATCCGTCTGGTAAGGTGAGGGGGGAGGGAGGCATGCAGGGGGGAGGGGGAGGAGCATCCACGCAAACAGCGTGCTTTGTAGGAACAAAACGAAACAAAGCAGAGCATAACCCACATTTTGAAAAGAGATTTGATGAGCAGTCTCACACAATCCGAGTTTGCAGTTGATCAGATTCCAGATCCCCATGCTTGGGTCCACTGAAAGCCGTATGCGTTTTGATGCTCCTGGACCTGGTTATCAACCACTGTACCACCAACCAACCCGTCCTACCTGGAATAATCGGTCGTCAAGCTCATAGAAAGCGTCGAAGCGAATCCCTTCCCCCATGCTTTTTGAGGCGCCTCAAAAGATGTCACTTGAGTTAACTCACAAGTAACAACCATTGCACTGCTCAACCTACCCGGAATAACCTATCATCAAGCTCATAGAAAGCGTCGAAGCGAATCCCTCCCCCCATGCTGTAGGTGCCGGGCTTGCACTTGCGGCACTTGTCTCCATGCAGGTAGGAACCAGCAGGACAGGTCATATCTGTGGAGGGAGGGGGAAAGGGAGAGGTATATAGGGTGTTCTGTCCCCCCATGCTGTAGGTGCCGGGCTTGCACTTGCGGCATCTGTTGCTTTGCAGGTAGGTCATATCTGTAGAGGGTGGGGGACAGGGGAGAGAGGTCTTTCGGGTGACCTTTCCCCATACTGCAGGTGCTGGGCTTGCACTTGTGGCACTTGTCGCCATGCAGGTTGGAACCAGCAGGACAGGTCATATCCGTGAAAAGGTGAAAGGGCGGGAAAAATGGCATGGAGGGGGATGGGAGGATGGAAGGGAGTTGAACCGTCTCCTAGTGTCTCCCACAAAGGGTAGGACGACCGACAGACAGGTATTTCTCAAGTCAAGAGGTGACTTTTGAGTCGTCTCAAATGTCTCCCACAAAGGGTAGGACGGCAGACAGGAAAGTCTTTTCTCAAGTCAAGGCAGACAGGTCATTGTTTGGAACAAGGCGTGATCGCTACATGATGAATGCTGGCTAACGTCTCATGACGTGATCTCAACAATTCGGTCGGGGGAGTAGACAGGTTTGGGGAGACCCATGGGGATGTGGGAAACATTTGCAGAAAGAGAAGGGCCGGATGGACTAGCTCACACAAAGGACATACCGCATGGGATGGGGTATATATAAGCTGCGAACTTTTTGGCGCCCCTTAGTTGAAGCGCCTCAGAGATCACTCCAAACAGCGTACTGGGGCGTGCTCATACACAGTACATACCGCCCAGGGGATATCTTATGGAACACCAATTTGGTGCCATTGTGTCGAAATGTGGCAGCAACATAGGGTTCAACACTGCTCACACACACACACACACACACACACTGCATACCGCAGGGGATGTATGTATCCGGGCGATGGTAGTGCAGTAATATCTCATAATCCGGTCCTTGATTTTGAAGGGTGTTTTTGAGAATTCTCAAGATCACCTCCATCCATCTCCAAAGGTTCGCCCCACCCACACCCATATATGTGTGTGTGTGCGTTAAATGTGCTCATACAGAGCACATACCGCACGGGGTCTACACCCTACCCCACCCACACCCATATGTTATGTATGTGCGTCGGCAACCGACTCATACATAGTGCATACCACAGGGGATGCATGCATCCAGGCGATGGCAGCGGCACACATGGCCATGTGCTCGTAGAGTTGACATGAAAGGGTTTTGAAACATCACGCGTGGTACATACCGCAGCAGGGGATGGATCCGGGGGATGGAAGCCGCACAGACAGAGCCATGTGGCGTGGGTGGACATGAAAGCGCTTCAGAACGACATACGTACACAGTAGTACATACCGCAGCATAGCACATACCGCAGCAGGGGATGCATCCAGGCGATGGCAGCGGCACTGAGCCATGTGCTCTTTGAGTTGACTAAGAGAGGTTTTGACACATCGCTCCCAGCATAGCACATACCGCAGGGGATGTATCCAGGCGATGGCAGCGGCACTGAGCCATGTGCCGTGGGGTTGCAACCGCTGTCAAAGTAGTAAATCACCTGATGGGAATGGTGATGGATGGGGTGGTGATGGCGATGGTGATGGTGATGTCGGAGTGGCGAATCCAATGGAAAGTAGCTTGGCATGCGGTGCAGAGATGTGGTGCTGAGAGAGCGCAAGAATAAAACGGACCAGGAGACATGAGCTGTGTTGGTAGCACCTCGTGTCAGCATTGGCGTAAGCCAGGTAACCAGCACGTGCCTGCATGTTACCGCATATTACCACATGCCGGCATGTTACCACATGTTACCACGTGCCGGCATGTTACCACATGCCAGCATGCTACCACGTGCCTGGATGGTCTTCTCTTTGCTGAGAGCCTTATTGGTAGTTGGGTCTCGGATGAAGTCGCACTTGCCATGGATGGTGCGGATGTTGGCCTCGCTGCACGCCACAGGGGCTAGCTCTGGAGCACAAAATTATATGCATGCACACGCACGCACACGCACACGCACATGCACACGCACATGCACATGCACACGCACACGCGCATGCACACGCACACGCACATGCACATGCACACGCACATGCACACGCACATGCACATGCACACCCACATGCACACGCACATGCACACGCACATGCACACGCACATGCACACGTACATGCACACGCACATGCACACGCACACGCACATGCACACGCACACGCACATGCACACGCACACGCACATGCACACGCACATGCACACGCACATGCACACGCACACGCACATGCACATGCACACGCACATGCACACATGGCGTATGCAAGCACGATGCACACATGGCGTATGCAAGCACGATGCACACATGAGAATGCACACATGAGAATGCACACACACACACACGATATGACACCGGGGAATGTGTGCCTTCCCCGCACTCTGAGCGAGTGTTGGTGGGAGCATTAGAGAAGAGTGAGCAATGATAAGTGCAGGAGACACAGTAACCTCAAAGAAACAGGGGTTCTTTCTTACAAAGCATGCATTCCTGACTCATAAGATAATACAAGGTGGTGCTAGGTATGGTAAAAAGTACACTTACCACAAAAGAGGGGGTCCGCTGGTACTTCCCAGTTGGAGTCTCCCCCTTCGCAGTCTGGTGATGGTGTGAGATAAGGGGTCACGGTTTTGGGGGTTCAGGGGTTTTAGGGGGTTCTGGACTTCGAGTTGATAATACCCTGATACATAATATATGTGGCCCAAATGACAATAGCGAGTCAATGGAGGGAGAAATTTGCGGTAACTAAGGGGTACGAGTTACACGACGATGTGCAAACTGAATAATACAGCCTGTTGAGTAAACGCTTACTGGTGGGCTGGAAAGAAAGGGCGCAGGAGCCGTTATCCGACTTAAGGTACTTGCGCTCATAGTCCTCCGGTGTGCAATCTGTTAGGGGGGGGGGGGGGAGGTGACATAGCAAGGCACACATAGTGATATGACATACATGCGTAGTCATGGGCAATGGGCATGGCATGCAGACATTAACACATGTCTGCTGTACGAGTGCACTGCACACACACGTGGTTGTCTGACTTTAAGTAGTCTTATGGTGTGCAGTCTGTATGGGGTGTGGGTTGGGTACGGCATACAGACACACACACAAACACAAATGCGCCCTAAGGAGCATGCACGCACACATGACTGTCTACCTAAATAATTGGGAAAGCCATCGCACAGACAGAGTTCAACCAAAGCCAAGGCAAAGCGAGAGAATGCAGCATTCCTTTTCCCCGGATTCAGCTGTTAGTGAATACAGGTAATTGTGTTGCCCAGCTCGCCGCACCACAGGGAGGTCCTCTGGGCGACGAGGTGAGGTCCAGTTGGGTGGAAGGAGAGCGATGGCATCCAATCGACGCAAAAGACAGCATGCATTCAGCTGCTTCATCTCACCGCAAGGCTCTGGGCGCCACCAACTCACCGCAGGGCTCTGGGCGCGGGGAGAGGTCCAGCTGAAAGGGGTCGGTGCAGTTGCGCACTTTCTTGAAGGAGATCCGCCGCTCGCGGCCTGGAAGAGTGGCGGGGAAGAGGGGGGGGCAGAGGTGGGGCTTGAGGTTTCAGGAGTGCCTTGGGTCCAGCTGACACGGGTCGGTGCAGTTGAGCAATCGATTGAAGGAGATCCACCGCTCGCGACCTGGAGGGGTGGTGGGGGCAGAGGTGGGGTTTGAGGTTCTGGGAGTGGCTTGGTCGAGTTGGAATGGAAGGGGTTCGTCGGTGCAGTTGCAGTTGTGCACTTGCTTGAAGGAGAGTTGCCGCTCATGGCCCGGCCGGAGTGGCAAGCAACTCAAAGTGGCCGCGGAGGGAGGAAACCAGAAAGTGGCTTGGTTCCACTAAAAGGCATCTGGACTGGACCAACAGTCAACTCAACACGATTAGAAGGTCGCTGGAAGGAGATGATGTGCAAAGCTCATGGCCTGGAGTGGAGGGTGGGTGGAGCTCTGTTGGAGGTTTATTTTGATGCGCCTCAGAGTAAGGTCCTTACATTCACAGGGCGCGGCAGTCAAAGCACCTTCAGCATTCACCTTGGGAGGGCTGGCTGGCACACCAATGACCGACCTCAGATCGGCTTGAGGCTTGTTTTGAGCCGCCTCAGCTCAGACAAAGGCTGACACATCAACAGGGCGGGGCACTCAAAGCCTTCCTTAGGGCACGTTCCTCGCCTGTGGCAGACTACTTTGTGGCAAGCTTTGGCAAGTTTTTTTACGGTCACGATTGCAAGAAAGGAGATTTTGGATGATCCTGAAAGTTGAAAGAGGCAGATGGAAAACTTGCCACAAAAGTGTGCCACAGGCGAGGAACGTGCCCTTAAACGCTTGACAGCTCACCTTGGCACGGACCAGACCAGACACCCTGGCATAGTCCGACAGCTGGCATGGCACACCACTGACCTAGGCTGTCTGTCTAATCGTCCTTGGACCTCAGCTCGACAGCAGGAACACTGGCAGAGAGCTTGTTGTGACGTCGCCTTGAAGACTCGCATTTGACAGGACGCCTCACCTTTTCTTCAACCCTCACCATGGCAGGGAGCTCAAACTGGCAGGACGACGCAATGATATCCTTCACTCAACACTCACCTTGGCAGGGACCAGACACCCTGACATAGTCTGCCAGCTGGCACACCACTGAGCTAGGCTCGGGGACAGCTGGCAACGGCTCCTCCTCCTCTTCCGAGCCTAACGCAGGTGCCTCGGAAGGAGGCTCTGAAGGAGGTTCGGAGGGAGGCTCGGCGGGAGGTTCGGAGGGTGGTGCAGCAGATGGTTCGGAAGGAGGAGTTGGGGCAGGAAGGGATGGTTCGGCAGAAGGTGGCAGTGGTGCCGACTGGGATGGTTCGGCGGGTGTGGAGGGTAGTGGTGCAGGCAGGGATGGCTCGGCAGCAGGTTCGGGAGGTGGAGGTGAAGGCTCGGAAACAGGCTTGGAAACAGGTTCGGGAGCTGGGAGGGGTTCAGAATCAGGCTTGGGAGCGGAGAGAGAAGGCTCGGCAGATGGTTGATTGGTCGGGAGAAGAGGCCGAAGATCAGATGCTGCAGCTGGTGACAATGCTGGTGGTGATGGTGATGGTAGTGGTGCTGGTGGTGATAATGCTGGTGGTGATAATGCTGGTGGTGATAATGCTGGTGGTGACAATGCTGGTGGTGACAATGCCGGTGGTGATACTACTGCTGCGGGTTCTGTTGCTGCTGGGACTGCTGGGACTGCTGGGACTGCTGCTACTGCTGCGGGTTCTATTGCTGCTGCTGCTGGGACTGCTGGGACTGCTGCTGTGTTTTCTGTTGCTGTTGGGACTGCTGCTGCTGCTGCGGGTTCTGTCGCTGCTGCTGCGACTGCTGCTACTGACGAGGCAGCGGCATGGCAATGCGGTGCTGCAAGCGCCAGCACCACCACCAGCACGGACAAGGACGGTAGTTCCCGCCACGTCAGCGGCTTCATTCCAGGAGAAATGCGACAATGAGCCGCCATAGGAAGGGTATCGGGTCGTCTTTCAACTATCTCCAACTGTCTCCTTTCCGGCAGGATATGAGCGACGCCCTTATACTAAGGTGCGTGCCTGAACCTTCCCCCCCCCCCCTAAGGTCGAAACTCGACTCTAATTGAGGCGCAGAATTGAGAATCCTCTCCACAGCAACAGCAGCACCTCGACTGGTTACTACGAATACCCTCGAATGGTCGTTTCGCAACGTCTCAAATGCCTACAACGGCAGGACCCGGTCCTTCTGCTACTTTTGAGTCGACTCAAATGCAGGTCCTTCTGGCTACTACTACGGCGCGTGACCCCTCAAGAAATCGCCTGGCAGACCTAAATTCGCCAATTGCTGGCAGCCGTTCTCGTCATGGAATCTAGGAAACAACCAACTTGAGAAGGTTCTCCTGTATTCGTCAAACGGCGAATTCTGTAACCCCGTCAAACGACAACGCTTTAGTCGTCCCTTTCAAGCGATTTTGCTTGAGTTCGCCAGCCGCTTCGCTCACCTACATTCGCCAATCGTCGATCGCCATCGCTGTGGCGGAACGACTGATCAATTCTGACAGGACTGCTCGCCGCGAGACACGTGACAGCATTGCTCGTACAAGCCACGTCGTCGTTTCATAAGCCGAACCGACCTTTAGAATATCAGCTTCTTCGACTTCTACTGCTACTCCGGCTACAATCGTTTTCGAATACTGACAGCCTTTTCCGGATTTTCCGGGCACGAGAAGCAGTAGGTGAGACCAGCTGCTGAATCCTGATGGATAGTATGGTGGAAGCAAGGTGTGCTAGCTGGCGGCGATGGGTCTGTACGCGATTTAGGCTACGCAGCTCAATAGCAGTCAGGCTGTACTCGTCATGTAAACTGCGCATCGATGTGTTGATTTATGTTCCGAAAATCTTGATTTGAATTGCTAGTAATGAACTCAAGCTTCACAAGCTTTCAACTTCTGGAGCTATGTTTCGCACACAGACGTCTAAACTTATAGCGGAACAACAGAACATGAAGGAGTTTCTGTTGGAAATACCTCGAGGACTTGAGCGTTTCTGAAGTGTAACACTACACTCGAGGAAAGTCGTATCGGGTACACTAGTCAACGGAGGTTACGCGAGGAGGTTGGACGAAAGAACACGAAAGGTCGAAAGGATTCGAAGGGTTGCAACTGGAGGTTGCGACTGACCGTTGCGACTGCAAGGGTAGTAACCGAACCGACAAATCGAGTCGCTGTGCGACTCGATAACCGTCCCTTCAACTGTATTCTACAACTGTTTTATTTCCTACTTTCTATATATTACTGTATGCTTGCTTCTTTTAAAGCCCAGGTCCCAAGTTACAAGGCGCGAAGTCCCCCTTTGGAGAGCGCGGCTCGTAAAAGTGGAGCCAGGGTTTGATTGGCTGCGAGGGATGCGAAAAACATGGCTTTGAAAATTTGGAGGCGAATGCCGCCAACTACCCCAGAGCATTCGCTAACGCAGAACAATCAAGGCAGGCGCAAAACTGTGAGACACAAAAGCTCCGCCACCCACGCAGCAGTGCAGAAAACCAATCAGGAACAAAAAAACGCGAAGCAAGAGCCGAAAGAGAAACACAAATTGGTACGAGGCAGAAAAGTCCCTCTAGCCGACGATTGCGCGGTAGCAAGCGGGAAAAAAAAAAAAACGCGTCATGTGGCACCAACAACGTATGCACGGCACAAAGGGCACCATCTCTTGTCAGGCGGCAAATGCGCAACAACAGACGATGTGGGAACAAGAGCTCGAGCACGAATGAAAGACGCCAAAACGCGCAAAACCACACCAGATGGATGGCGCATCGCGTCCAGCGCTGACTACGCATCTGAAAACTGAAGAAAAAAAAATAGCAACCGCGCATCAATGTGGACCGACCACACGGCCGGGCAGATGCGCGTTACAACGCAGACTTCCGTGAGGCGTAATTGCGACCACCTGAAGAAACGCAGGGCAGCACCAAGCCCCGTTGAAACAGCGTGGCGGGAATGTTCAAGCTGGTTGGGAGTTTAGGCGACGGAATAAGCAACATAAGCCAGTCACGTCCCAAATCAGCTCAGTACCCTAGTCACTAAGCAGCAAGAACAGCCACCGCTGACGTACCCTCGAACGAACCCGAGTTCGACGGAACCGCGCAGTAGCAGACCCCGAGCCACATAACCCACAGTCGTAGACGGCCTGTCGCCGAAACCCACGATACCACCGTGCCGCCTAGAGGCGAGAGGCTGCGACCAGACAAGCAACGGCGGACGCGCGCAAAAGGTACGAGCGAGACAGAGCGACGGGGGAGGGGATGAGAGAGAGACCGAAAGAGAGAGAGAGAGATGGAGAGAGAGAGAGAGAGAGAGAGAGAGAGAGAGAGAGAGAGAGAGAGAGAGAGAGAGAGAGAGAGAGAGAGAAAGAGAGACGGAGAGTGAGAGAGAGATAGAGAGAGAGGGGGGGGGAAAGGTTGAGAGAGGGAGGGAGAGAAAGCGATAGGGAGAAACAGAGAGAGTGAGGGAGACAGTGAGATGGAGTGGTCAGCAGAGACAAAGAGATATAGGGAGAGAGAGAGAGATAGAGAGAGAGAGAGAGAGAGAGAGAGAGAGAGAGAGAGAGAGAGAGAGAGAGAGAGAGAGAGGCAGAGAGAGAGAGAGAAAGAGAGAGAGATGGAGAGCGAGAGAGAGAGAGAGAGAGCGAGAGAGAGAGAGAGAGAGAGAGAGAGGGGAGGGGGGGGGGGGGGGAAGGTTGAGAGTGGGAGGGAGAGAAAGAGATTGGGAGCAACAGAGAGAGGGATGGAGTTAGTGCGATGGAGTGGGCAGCAGAGACAAAGAGATATACACATATACATATATATATATAAACATAAAGACAGAGATAGTGAGAGAGAGAGAGAGAGAGAGAGAGAGAGAGAGAGAGAGAGAGAGAGAGAGAGAGAGAGAGAGAGAGAGAGAGAGAGAGAAAGAGAGAGGGAGAGAGAGAGAGAGCGAGGGAGTTAGTGAGATAGTGAGATAGAGGGGTCAGCAGAGACAAAGAGATTTAAACATACATAAATACGCTCGAGGAGCCGCAGACCGGGGTATACGACACCAGGTAGATTGGTGGCATAAGATCGGCAACACCAAGAGGCGATTTAGGAGGGATGTTCAGGATGCACAGTGGGCGTGTGACAGCGTGGAATCTGCAAGCGTGTGCGAACAGCTATGGCTTCTAACTGTTCCCAAGCTCCAAGGTTGGCTAAGGGATTAACGTCCGCCTGTGTTAGTGCCGCGTGCCAGCGAAGGCAAAAAGGAGCTAGTGCGTCTAGTGTGTCTTTTGAAGGGCTTTCCCTACAAGGAGATGAAGCAGTCGGATGCTAAATATAAGTACCCTGAACTACGTCTGGTCTTGTGTGTCGATGGAAGCGGGCCAAGTGCAACAGTTAGCCAACCACCAGAGAGTGCTCCAGGTCTCGCCGGAGCAAGTGGCACTATGGAAGGAGGGTTGGAGGATGGCATGTCTGTTGAGGTTACTGAGGCGGATATCGGCCCACTATGGGGATATGATGTGCACACGGTAAACGGCATTCGGCCGTCGACGGTGCCCTCGGCCATTTTGGTGCAAGCATGGACTGGAGTCGAACTGCCGCAGGTGCCTCAAGTAGGGGATGCGAGTGGGCGGGCTCCTGCAGACACTATGGCGGGCTCGATAGGTGGGTTGCTTTGTGATTCAATCTTGCCTGACTGTCCCCCTTTTTGCACTTTTGCGTTTGTTAAAACAATACACTGACCCTTTTCATTTGTTGAAATTGCAACCTAGGTCCCGACCGACGCACGTCCCACTTAGCTGCAGAGCCATGTCCGCCTAGGTCTGGGGAGCTGCAACCGGCATCCTCCATTGACGAACAGCGTGACGGCGGTGCGGCGGTAGGGGATGCAACGCCCCTGAGTGCTCCCGTACCATCGTGGCGGAGGTGGGCTGACGGAGTGCACGCCGGAGAACTGGCAGAGTGAAGGAGGTTGATGTGGCTGACCGTTTGGGCGTCCATATCGCACACGTTATGCTGCGATGTGGTGCACGGAAGAAAGCGAGAAATCCGATGACACCGGAAGAGGTGTCACTTGAGATTTGTATGGCAGGCGATCACTTTGCCGGCATTCATACTGGATGTGCACGGCCCGGGCTGAACCCAAGGTGTGTGACGGAGCATTGGGGTAGTGAGCAGGCGGTTTACCCTCCTGGGTCCGTGGCGCATGCGCGTGTCACTGAATGGCTTTGGGATAATTTTTCACCGTCCAAGGTGGTGACCATAATCGATGGGGCTACAAGTTCGATGAACGAGTCGTTCCACTCAATCATCTTGAAATACGCACCTAAGCGCCTCAGATTTCAGGGGAGTTACCCGACTAGAATTGCCGGTGCAGTGCTGCACTGGAACAATACATTGGATCGGGTTGTGAAAGCATACGTTACACGTGTACGGCATGAAACAAGGGTGCGTCGTGGCCGGAGTGACAGAGTGCTCGGTCCAATGAATTGGACGTGGGTTGACAACGTCTTGCGCGAGTGGGAGGACGGTCCCCCAGAGTCTGCAGCACCAGACGAGGAAACCGATCATGCTTCCCGACCCGCGACTCGGCGTCGGCTTTGGTCGGAATCCCCGGCTACTGGCTCGACGCCATCAGCATCACCCACTTGAGTAAGTAGGATTCCCCCCCCCCCCCCCCCCCCCCTCCCCTCCCCCCCTATTCCCTCTACCCACTTATTTTATTCCTGGTCAGTTCATCCCCTTATCTGCCATGTTCTTCCCGTATCTCCCATGCTATCCCCTAATCTCCCACGCTCCCCCCTTATCTCCCATGCTCCCCCCTTATCTCCCACGCTCCCCCTTATCTCCCATGCTCCCCCCTTATCTCTCACGCTCCCCCCTTATCTTCCATGTTCCCCACTTATCTTCCTTGCCCCCCTCTGCCCCCCTCTCCTGTCCTCCCCCCTGTCCCTCATGTATTCCTACTGTATGCACTGGATCCCTGCCCTCCTCCCTGTCCCTCACCTCTCCTCACCGCCCCTCTCATCCACTCTGTCCCCATCCATCCCTTTTCAAACCCCCCCCCATCCCCCCTCCCCTCCCCCCCTATTCCCTCTACCCACTTATTCTATTCCTGGTCAGTTCATCCCCTTATCTGCCATGTTCTTCCCGTATCTCCCATGCTCCCCCCTTATCTTCCATGTTCCCCCCTTATCTTCCTTGCTCCCCTCTGCCCCCCTCTCCTGTCCGCCCCCCTGTCCCTCACGTATTCCTACTGTATGCTCTGGATCCCTGCCCTCCTCCCTGTCCCTCACCTTTCCTCACCGCCCCTCTCATCCACTCTGTTCGCATCCATCCCTTTTCAACCCCCCCCCTCCCCCCCAATTCCCTCTACCCACTTAATCTATTCCTGGTCAATTCATCCCCTTATCTGCCATGTTCTTCCCGTATCTCCCATGCTATCCCCTAATCTCCCACGCTCCCCCCTTATCTCCCATGCTCCCCCCTTATCTCCCACGCTCCCCCCTTATCTCCCATGCTCCCCCCTTATCTACCATGTTCCCCCCTTATCTTCGTTGCTCCCCCCTTATCTTCCATACCCCCCCCCCCCCCGTTATCTGGCATCCTCTCCCCATATTTTACATGCTCCCCCCTTACATTGGATGTGATCCCCCAATATCCCTTGTGCTCCCCACATCTCCCCTCTGCCCCCTCTCCTGTCCTCCCCCCTGTCCCTCACGTATTCCTATGCTCTGGATCCCTGCCCTCCTCCCTGTCCCTCACCTTTCCTCACCGCCCCTCTCATCCACTCTGTCCCCATCCATCCCTTTTCAACCCCCCCCCCCCCCTCCCCCCACCACCTCTCCAGTCGGCATATCGTTTCGCCACCAGGCCCGGCCGTGGAACCTTTGAGATTTGTGGGAGCGATCGTGACGATCTTGGCGCTAAGTAGGCTACTACTTGAGTCTGACAATCAGCTCTCCCAGTGCTGGGGCTTGTAGCACCACCGGTTTTGGCTACATTCTGGATTCATTTCCTCGTTTCACTGCCGATCCTTATCAGACAATTGAGAAAGGTGGATGTGCTTTAGACTGTAGTGTAGGACAATGGATAAGTTCCATGATTCAGGGACCCCCTGGCTGACCCTACTAGGATCTAGGTGGTGAGACTGAGGATCTATGAGCATACATACAGTCAAAGGTACCATGTAACCACATTAAGAATAGCAATACGCTTTCGAGTAGTTCATTTTCCAAGTCACATAGAAAAGCTCGTCAGCGTCATGCAACAAGACCGTGACCATGAGTTCGGGAAATCTTTGCTGCAAAACATCTCTGGCGTCATCCATGTGAGCGGATGGACCCTCTACAACCCTGCACTATTTTCTCTCTCCTCCCCTGCCATCTTGTCTCTCTCCCTGCCTGCACTATTGTCCCTCTACCTGCACTCATGCCTCTCTGCCTCCCTGCACTCTTGCATCTCTCCCCCCCCTGCCTCCCCGGCGATCTTCCTCCCCCGCTTTCGCGCCCCCCACCCTTCCACCCTCACTACATGCAGCCCCGTCCCCCCCCACACGTGCTCCCGCTGCCCCTTCCCCCAACCCACGTGTTCAAGCTACGGGCACCTACCCACAATCCCTAGCCTACACTTCCTGCCATGCTCTCACGCCTCTCTTTCTACATGCTCCCCCTCCCTCCCTGCTCTCATGCCGCACTCCCTCCCTGCTCTCATGCCTCTCTCCCCCCCACGGCACTCCAGCCGTTCCCCCGCCCCTGCTCCCTATCCTCTCACCCATCCCTGCTCTCCCTCTTCTTCCCGACCCCTTCCCTCCCTCCCCCCCCCCCACTCCCATGCTCTCACTCCCCTCTCCCATGTCCTCACTCCTCTCCCCCTCCCTTGCTCTCACTCATCTCCCCCTCCCCTGCTCTCACTCATCTCCCCCTCCCCTGCTCTCACTCATCTCCCCCTCCCCTGCTCTCACTCATCTCCCCCTCCCCTGCTCTCACTCATCTCCCCCTCCCTTGCTCTCACTCATCTCCCCCTCCCCTGCTCTCACTCATCTCCCCCTCCCCTGCTCTCACTCCTCTCCCCCTCCCTTGCTCTCACTCATCTCCCCCTCCCTTGCACTCACTCCTCTCCCCCTCCCCTGCTCTCACTCATCTCCCCCTCCCCTGCTCTCACTCATCTCCCCCTCCCCTGCTCTCCCTCATCTCCCCCTCCCTTGCTCTCACTCATCTCCCCCTCCCTTGCACTCACTCCTCTCCCCCTCCCTTGCTCTCACTCATCTCCCCCTCCCCTGCTCTCACTCATCTCCCCCTCCCTTGCTCTCACTCATCTCCCCCTCCCTTGCACTCACTCCTCTCCCCCTCCCTTGCTCTCACTCATCTCCCCCTCCCCTGCTCTCACTCATCTCCCCCTCCCCTGCTCTCCCTCATCTCCCCCTCCCTTGCACTCACTCCTCTCCCCCTCCCTTGCTCTCACTCATCTCCCCCTCCCCTGCTCTCACTCATCTCCCCCTCCCCTGCTCTCCCTCATCTCCCCCTCCCTTGCACTCACTCCTCTCCCCCTCCCCTGCTCTCACTCATCTCCCCCTCCCCTGCTCTCACTCACCTCCCCCTCCCCTGCTCTCGCTCATCTCCCCCTCCCTTGCTCTCACTCATCTCCCCCTCCCTTGCACTCACTCCTCTCCCCCTCCCTTGCTCTCACTCATCTCCCCCTCCCCTGCTCTCACTCATCTCCCCCTCCCTTGCTCTCACTCCGCTCTCCTTCCCTGCCGCCCGAGCCGCAGACCGGTCCGTCTTATGGCGCCTCTCAACTCTCATGTCTCCCCCTCATCTCCGCTGTTCACCTCATTCTTCCCCCCTCTCTCTCCTCCCTCCCTCCTTTCCGCAGTTCACCTCATTCCATCACACCCCCCACCTCTCTCTCCTCTCCCCCTCATTTCCGCAGTTCACGTCATTCCCTCATTTCTCCCTTCTGTTTTGCCTCTTTCCCTCCCTGCTCGATCGCATCTCTCCCTCCTTGCCTGGGTCGCCACTCTCCCTCCCTGCTGTACCGCCTCTCTTCCTCCCTGCTCTATCGCCTCTCGTCCTCCTTGCTCTATAGCCTCTCTTCCGCCCTGCTGTATCGCCTATCCTTCCCTGCTCTTGCTCCTCGCTCAATCCCTTCGTGCTGTATTGGCTCTCCCCCTCCCTTCTGTTTCGCCTCTTTCCCTCCCTGCTCTATCGCCTCTCGACCTCCCTGATTCATCGCTTCTCTTCATCTCCGCTCGATCGCCTCTCTCCGTCACCGCTGGATCGCCTCTCTTCCTCCCTGCTCGGGTACTAGCTGTGGGACGCAGCGTGAGACGGCGTGGCCGTGGGGTTGAGAAGAGCTATGCGGGGGCGGCGGCTCGCACGGGCTCGAAGCGGGGGAAAGCGGAAACTGTGTTCCCATTTGCAGCCAACTAGCGCCGACGGCGGGGGGGAGCGGGTAATGGGCGGCTGCAGGCAGCTCGGCGCAGCTAGATGCGGAAGCGGGAATTCACGCGTGGGCGCCAAGCGTGGTACGGTTTTTCTCAAATTTCCTAGACCTAACACCCTAGAATTAGGGTAGCGGGCTGTGGGGAGCGGGGTGCTACACGATGCGTGGCGGTAATGATTACGCTCTTGGCGCGAGCATGGTGAAGTTCGGGACTCTGCTAGCGAGGAGGCCGGGAAATGCTACGCATGTCTCCGTTTTGTAAACAAAATGGTTTCTGGTAGTCCCAAATTGCAAGTTTCGGTTCTTCCCCTTGGCCCTTTCCTCCCTTGGTTGGACTCTGTGCTGGGGTTGGCGAAACCCGTTTTCCCCCAGCGTCCAATCACAAGCTTCCCTTCCCCATCCTCCCCCCACTTGTTCACTGTTCTAAATTTGTACAGGGTAACCACTCAGACCCCGACAGAAATTGTTAACAAAAATGCTCGCGCCTTGTAACTTGGGACCTGGGCTTTAATCAATCACTTGCTCTCACATACTAGTGCAAGGGTTCAACTACTCAACTTCTGCTGCACTACACAAGCATTTTGTACAACTGGGACTTAGTTTCTGAGAAGATCCTAAGGCCTTTTTTCAGCCCAACATGGTATGAGAGCTGGTCAGAGACCAAACTCCCATCAACAACATCCTATCTACAGTCAGTACATCAAAAACTTCATCGACTACAAGTCATGGACAACAAGGGCAAGAAGTCTTCTACGGGCTCACCCAGTGCCCAAGACACTCAACCTGGCAACTCTGGACTACACACTTCAGGACTACAAACTGAGACCGGCGCAGCTCAAGAAACAGGAAGGACACCAGAAATGGTGACCCCTTCACCCTCTTCAGGCGTGGATCCCAATCTTATGGAAAGATTCTTCAGCTTCATGTCGCACTTCGAACAGCAGCAAACAAGGACACATGCGCATTCAATACAGAGCAATAGCGGAAATATGGGGTTAGCACCAATGAGCCTCGACAACTCATCATTCGAGCGACACAACCAAGCTCCTACCTTCGCGCCTCATCATTCTTCACCAGGGACGTTCGAGGTTCATGCCGCCCCGTGCTCAACCGACAGCAGATGCATCACAACAGACATCAAACGAAATATTGAGTCTCTAGGAGCAGTTTTCACATGTAATTAAACTGCAGACATCTTCACCCTTCAACGGGTACGACTTCTTTACCTGGAGCTTTGAGTTCGAGCTGCTGATGGAGGCCGCGCACCTCTTGGGATACTTCAACGGGTCCCTGCTATTTCCAAGCAATGGCACTGCAAAAGAGCAGGAAATCTTCACCTATCAGTCGCTGCTGGCGTACACAGTTCTCCTGCAGAACCTGTAACCACAAGAACAACAGAGCATCATAACGTATCGGAGCTACGGAAACTCAGCGGAGCTCGCCTGGCATCACCTCAAATGTCTCTATCAAGCAGACGACAGCGTGACACAAAGCAGACTCATGCAGCAACTGACAACAATACAAATGAAGACCGGGGAAAAGGCGATGCAGTATATGAGTCGCTGCCAGACACTCCGCGACCGCCTGCTTCAGTGCGGAGGTACAATCACTGAAGAAAGCTTCGTGACACTTGTTCTTGCCGGACTCGGACCAGAATGGAGAACAACCCGCTCGCTCCTTCGTGCCCACGGACGAATCTCCGAGATGCACCTCTGTGCTGAACTTCATGCTGAACAACAGGAGATGGACCTGTTTGAAGAAACACAACCAAGAAACAAGCAGCAATCGTTAGTCATCTATACTCAACGGAGAAACGACAACAACTACAATCGACGTGACAAGCAGAACCGACACGACACCAGAGGACTTACCATCGTGCTGCCGTTCTGCCACAACTGTCAAACATCCGGACACTCCAAAGTCAACTGCACACGCCCTCGAGTCTATCGTCCAGTAGATCCACAAGTCGCCTCCACTCAAGAGAATCCGCCAAGCCGCTTCTCCACACCTGCACGAGATACACCAAACATCATCAACTACCTGGTACGAATCGACAGCTGCAGACCCGGATCACCACCCACTTACGCTCCAGACGAAGAAGAATTGCCGCCGCCCCGCTCCCAGGGTCTTCAAGTCAACCCGACGTACGCTGCAGTCGCCAACGCCGAACCCACCGGGCGAAACACCTGGTTCCTCGACAGCTGCTGCGGCCAACATATGTGCTCTTCCGGGCGCTTCGTGCAATAAGAACGACGTCTCAACCGCGATGTCATCATCACCGTCGCCAACATCGAGAACCTGAAAACAAACAGACAAGGAGTGGTTCAACTTTAGTCCATGGACACAAACGTCATACTGCAACTCAACAAGGTTCTAATCGTCGACAACTTGGGATACAATCTACTAAGCGTCAGCCAGTTAATGGCAAAGGGGATTCACCTGGAATGCGACTCGGACTCCAACGAGTTTCGCCTTTACCACGGGAACGGCGGCCTCTTCATCGGTCGTGCTCTTCTGAAGTCGGGTGTCTTTGTGTTGGATTTCGTCCCCGACCGCGGAACTGCCGACAGCGATGGCATCGTGTCGTTCGCCGTCTGGACACACCCGCCGGATCTTGACCCCGACTTCACCCTAGATGGATTCTGGTACTCCAACACCATACCTGCAGCAGAGAGAATGCGAGCGTTAGCAATCATCCGACAAGAAAGACAAGTATCAGCAAGCGTCCCTTCCCGGACATCATCTGCAGTAGCAGCAACAGGAACCAGCCATGTACCATCACCAGCAATCCGAGGACCGCCAATCGAAGCAGATCAACTTATGCCCATCACCCGTGAAGTCTGCCGAAGTCCCGCCACGGTCGTCGCGTTCTTCTCCAACGCTGACATGTACCAACGCTCACCTGGCCATCGCGCTCCCGACGACATCTGGCATCAATGCCTCGGACATCCTGCAAACAGAAAAGTACTACAAACAATACAAGCCGGCCAGGAGCTTCGACGACCCTGCGCCCGATGCTTCACGTGTCCTGAAGCTAACCTTCCCCATCAACATTTCCCATCGCACCACAATCCAAGCGCACCTGCAAACGCGCCGATGGAAAAAGTTTACAGCGACATCCTAAATATGCCTCGAGACGACAGTGAAGCAGAGTATAACTATGTCATCACGTTCATCGACGCAGCAACACGATACGTCTGGCACTACAACCTCAAGACACGCGATCAAGCATTCGAAGCCTTCACGACGTGGCTCCCCATCGCCGAACGCGAATCGGGTTCCCAACTCAAGAGCTTTCAGTCGGACAGGGCACTGGAGTACCGGTCACAAAGGTTCAGGAGCTATCTCGCAGAAAAGGGCATCAGACACCTGGTGTCCCTGCCCTATGCTCACCAGCAGCATGGGGTCGCACAGAGGATGAACCGGACCTTATAGACGACAATGCGAAAGCTGCTCCTGGGGATGAGATTGCCCAACACGCTTTGGCCTGACGCGATGACGCAT
This sequence comes from Closterium sp. NIES-67, assembly GCA_027943415.1. Lineage (NCBI taxonomy): Eukaryota > Viridiplantae > Streptophyta > Zygnematophyceae > Desmidiales > Closteriaceae > Closterium > Closterium sp. NIES-67. The sequence goes on along the minus strand of BQMB01001712.1, from coordinate 28,983 downwards.
GCAGCTCCCCTGCACAATTTGCTGTCCTCGATGTCACTTCCCAACAATGCCTTACCGCACCTGCTATGGACAGGAAAACGGGGCAGCACAAAATTACTTCGAGTCTTCGGCTACATGGTACAGTACAGACCCCACACAGCTCGAACAGGACGATTCTCTCAACGAGCACGGTGGAGACTACACCTCGGTATCGCAAAACATTTCAAAGCATGGAAACTTCTCGACATACAAGACAAAACCACCGTGGCCTCATGTGATGTAAATTTCTACGAGCGATTGACGCTTCAGCATTACCTGGACAACGTCGCCAGCACAGAAGACCCCACCGATGGCTTCGAGGGCCTTCGGTCCTTCGCCGACCGTGCTGCCAAAGCTGACGCAGCAGAAGAAGACGTACCTGAAGCCTCGGAAACTGCCGGACCACTCCCTTACTGCTCCATACCTGTTCCACTCGACGACGACAATCCTCTCGATAGTAACAACCTCGACACCTATTACCACTTTGCTGACCAGGGTTACACTACACCTCAACCGGTCAACACAAATATCGGAGAACGCATCAGACCCAATTTCTTACCTGACCCTGAAGATGGTGACGAAGCAGCTTATCCCGAGAATGACAATTCCCCTCGACACACACCCACGGGCATGCAGATACTCGGACTATGGGTCTCCGTTCAGAGCCCGCCGCCGCCGTCGTCGCGAGAGCCAACGACACTGTCGCAGGCTCTGGGGGGGGAACACAAGGCAAAATGGAAGGAAGCAATGGAAAAAGAACTGAAGGCCCTGCAAGACCGAAATACGTGAAAGCTGGTACCTGCAACAAAAACCAACGGGAAGAATGTGCTCTCGGGGAAATGGGTGTACCGCATTAAGACTAATGCGGATGGCTCGATCGACCGCTTCAAAGCTCGATGGGTTGTACGAGGATTCGATCAGCGATACGGAACCGACTACACGGAGACATTCGCCCCAGTCTCCCGGCATACCTCCCTGCGCATACTGCTCGCCGTCACGGCCACGAAAAAGCTACCACTGCGCCAGATTGATGTCTGTCGCACACACTCCTTCTCCCGGGCTCACCTCCCCTTCTGCCCTCCGAGTACTAGCTACCCTGGATCCTTCACCTTCTGCCCTTGTCGCCTTTTGTATGTCACTACCTCTTGAGGCACCCTCTCCCAGGAAAAGATCCCGAGGTCCCGTCTCAACCACCTCGTCTACTTAGCTCTCCTTCATTTATCCTCTCATGGTGGATCTGACCTTTGCCCGAGAAAGCTTCCACTAGCAACAAGGCATACAAGTCTTCCCACGGTGTCCGAGAGAACAAACAAAGTAACGAAGCGATAGCTCGACCTTGGTTTTGTTCTCCCTCACTAGAGGATGCCTCCTAGGCCAAACCCTTCCCTCCCAAATGCTCTAGCCGCAAGCCGTTTCGGGATTTTCTCTCCCATGATGGCTCCCGGTAATTGTGCCATCCCTGCACCAATCCCCTCTCTGCATGCCCGCGCTCCGTGTCGCTCGCACCCCTGCTGACCTGGATGACGTCAGCTATCCTCCCTTTCCAACTGTCCACCTCCGCGCCAACCTCCTATCCTGAAATTCGGTACTGTACAACCAACTCCCTGAATCGCATAACCCTATCTACACGAACGATTATACTCTATTCTTACACCCAAACTACAGTGCTGTCCCATGCATTCTTGGTACTTTTATGCTACCAAGAGTCATGCGACAGCTGTCGCACACACTCCTTCTCCCGGGCTCACCTCCCCTTCTGCCCTCCGAGTACTAGCTACCCTGGATCCTTCACCTTCTGCCCTTGTCGCCTTTTGTATGTCACTACCTCTTGAGGCACCCTCTCCTGCCCCCTCGTGGCTGGACCAGTGTCCTCGCGGTCTGGCCACGATCGCCCTGCACTAGCCACGTTCGAGATGTGGTCCTCCACTGTCTTCTCTTGGCGATTCTGCAGCAACAGCACACCTGACTCCTTCTGCGCCTTTACCATCCACCGCTGCCTGCTCAGACCATAATCGAGCGTACTCCGCTGCCGTTCCCTCAAATACACTTCGTCTCCAGTCTGCAGGACCTCCCGGTGTCCGCCAGTGACAGCCTCTCCTTGCTTGCGCTGTCTGTACCTCCGTGCGTCTCGCATCTGCGCCACTTCTAAATTCTCCATTGCGGCTGGCAGCGCGCTGCAGAGATAGCTTGCGCGAACGGCTGCTACCGCCGCCCAGGTCCGCGGGTCCTCTGTCTTCACTGAATCGGTCATGATGCGTGGTGCGTCCACTGGCAATATGGTCTCCCGTCCGTATAGGAGATAGTACGGCGAGTAGTCCCTGAGTGCCTGCTGCTTACTAAACCGATAGCCCGCCGCTACCCAGTGCAGATGACGATCCCAGTCCCTGCGGTCTTCCTCCTCGCAGTATTTCCGAAGTCCTTGCTTAAGGGTTTGCACCATCCTCTCTGTCAGCCCATCCGCATGTGGGTGGTATCTTGACGTCCTTCGGTGAGTGATGCCTGCTTCCCCCAGTAACACATCGAATTCTCCCGCGAACTCACTGCCCTGATCGGTTAACACCTCCCCACATGCCCCGAACCGGGTCAGCACCTGTTGCTCGAATGCTTCTGCTACTCCGGCTGCCGTCTTGCGCGCCAGCGCCCTCACCTCGATCCACTTGCTGGTGTGTTCTATCATCACTAGCACGTACTGCTTTCCTCTCCTGGATAGCGGCAGCTCCCCTGCAATATCTAGCGACCACCGGAAGCCTATCGCACCAATGGGTAAGGACTGAAGTTCGGCCTTGGTCTTCTCCAGTTTTGCCTTACTCCTCCTGCAAGGTTCACACCGCTCCACCACTGCTCTTACTCCTTGTCTCATCCCTGTCCACCAGTACATCATCTGCAGTAGCTGAAGAGTGCGCTCCGTGGCGTAATGTCCCAGCCGAGTATGTATCTTAAGAATAAGTGCTTCTCGCTCCGCTGGCCTTGGTACAATCCTCCACCCATCCTCCGTTACCAACTGCAGCTGGTCTGCCTGCCAACGGTAATGTATTCCCCTCGCTCTCACCCTTTCAGGCACTTCCTCCCCGTCGGGCCCCTTGCCCTGGACCCAATGCAGTACCGGTGTATCCTCCCAGACCTCCTTGCTTCCCTTCTCTTTTTCTGCCCTCCGTCTCCAGCCTTCTTTCTCCACTGACACGGCTAGGCAGGTGAGACTGGTCTCAGCTCCAACGACTGACTCTCCCCCTCCGGGACCTTGCCTAGACAGACCGTCCACATGCTGTAAAGTTTTTCCTGGTCGATGCTTCACCTCGAACTCGAATTCTTGCAGCCGCATTGCCCATCTTGCGTTGCGGCCTCTCAGCGTTTGATTGGTCATCAACCATAAGAGAGGCTGATGATCCGTCACCAGCGTGAATAACCGGCCCTGCAGGTATGAACGAAAGAGCTCCACGGCCCATACGGCTGCCAGTCCTTCTCCCTCGTACGAGCTATAGTTGCTCTCCGCGGGGCTGCATGAACGGCTAGCGTATGCCACTACTCGCTCTACCCCTCTTTCCTCCTAACACAGTACTGCCCCCATCCCGCTGCTGCTCCAATCAGTGTATAGCACGAAAGGCTCTTTCGGGTTGGGCAATTTCAACATGGGGGCTGTCTTAACTGCCTCCTTCAGTGTCTGCCATGCAGCTTCCTGTTCCTCTCCCCACGTCCACTGCACATCCTCTCTGAGCAGCCAGTTTAAGGGCTTTGCTGTCTTGCTGAAGTTCGGCACAAATCTTCTGTAGTAGCTCAGGAAGCCCAGCTGTGCCCGGAGCGAACTTCTGTCTGTTGGCGCCTGCAGCCTGTCCACCACCTCCACCTTTGCCTGCTGCACCGACAGCCCCCCTTCTCCCACTTGGAATCCCAGGTAGGCCACCGTTTTAACGCCGAAGTGACACTTTCCTGGGTGACAGGTGAGTCCAGCCTCTTGTATGGCTGCTAGGGTGGCCGCCACGTCTTGCACATGCTGCTGTCCGTCTTTGCTGAACACCACTACGTCGTCGATGTAGCATACGGCTCTAGGAACTCCCTGCAGCACCTGATCCATCACGCGCTGAAACTTCGCCGATGCATTCTTGAGTCCGAATGGCATGTAGTTCCATTCGTACAGCCGATCCGGCCCATGGAAGGTTGTCTTCGGCTTGTCTTCCTCCTTGATAGGGATCTGATTGAAACCTTGTCTCAGATCTAGCGTCGAATATACGGTTCCCTCAGCCAGCTTGTCGAAGATCTCTTCAGCCATCGGCATGGGGTACCGATCGCTCTTAGTGATCCTATTCAGCCCCCGGTAGTCACCACACATACGCCTTGCCAGCGTTTCTCCGGTCAAATCCTTCCTTGCCGCTACCACCGTAGCAGCTGCATACTCTGAGGTTGATTCTCGTATGAGCCCAGCTGCCAGTAGTTCGGCACATTTTGCCTGTGCAATGTCCCGGTCCCCAGGGCTCATCCGCCGCCTCCTTTGGTACACCAGCTCGGCACTCTGCAATTCTATCTCCATGACCGATTTTCTGCACTTGCCTAATTCAGCCAGAGAATAGGCGAATGCCCCCCTCGCTTTCTCCAGCACCTCCCTGAGCTGCTCCTTCTCTTCCTCATTGAGCCCTTCTCCCATCTCCCAAGCTGCCGGCATGTCCACAGGGGATGGCACATCTCCTTCCCCCTCCTTCCCTTCCTGCAGCTGCTCGCTGGCCTCCTCTTCCTGTCTGGCCCGGGCCAGCAGGGCTATGCCTCTCTGATTTAATTCTTCTTCCTCCATGCGCCTTTCTTCCCCGGCCTCTGCCTTCATTCTCTGCCATGCTTCCGCCACGTCTAGGGCTCGCCCTGGGTCCTCCTCCAGCATCTCTTCAATGTCCCGCCACCTCCAAAGCATCAGCAGTTGCCACCTCAGCACCTCCTGCCGCTTCTCAGCCCTTAACATTAGACACACCAGGGCATGCTGGTCTATGGCTCCCCCCAGGGCTCTCCTCCTGGCCTCCTCTGACACTCCCTCAGCGGCTGTGGCGTTCCTTATATATCCCAGTGCCCTCTCTCTCTCCACCGCCAACGGCTCCTCCCACCTCCCTGTTGCCAACACCTGCACCATTCCTGGTCCAGGCTCACTCCCTTCCATTCAAAAAGCGTAGCTAGCGGGGGTCGCTACCAACGTTGGCCAAGCCTGCCTCGGTGCCCCCACCTGATTGCATGGGAATTGCGACTTCACGTCTGGCGTAACGACTGGTGCGGCTCTTCGGCCCGGCTCCAATATATCTTGCATCAGCCTGGGCAGCGGTCTCTGCATCCTTCCCACCTGGTCTCTTAGCACCGGCTCCGATATCAGATTCTGCCAATATCGCCTCACCCGATGCGTCCTGGATCCCATCTGCGCTGCGTCCCATGCCACCCCATGTCCTAGCTCCCCTGTCACTGCTCTGTGTGCTTCACGCACTAAGCTTCTCTCGTCCTCGGCCACGTCCAGGTTTTCCACGATATACGCCACCGGCCCCTGCCTTCTCTTAATCAGCTTCATAACCCTTATCAGCTCCTGGAACAGCCCGGTCCGAGCATCTGTCAGTCCTCCGCCCCTTCCGGCCCTGGAGAGTCCCTGACACTCCCAGCCCACCACTAGTAGGTCAATCTGTCCCCATTCCTCCACTGTCTGCGGGCTGATACTTTGGACGTCATACACCTCTCGTGCCGCCGCCTCCGCCTCTTCCACCACCGCCATTGGTAACTTGTCTGGGAACAGCTCATGCAGCACGCGTGCATGATGGAAGGCCATGAGGCGCACCTCCTCGCTTTTCTCCACGTAAATCCATTTCTTGATCGTTTGCCCCGTCCTCACACAAGCGGCCAGCCCGGGACCGATGCCCCCAAACATCTCCAGCAGCGTAATCGGCCGATTGAATGTCTCGAAGTCGTACGTGGGCTCAGTTAGCCCGCGCGCTTCTCTGTACTCGGCCAGATTGGGACCCGCTGCCGCTTCCCACCTTTTACGTTCACTGGTGCGCTCCAGGTACACTCCTGCGTCCTCGAATCTCAGTTCGGGCACTTTGTCGGCTGGCGGAGCCCTGTACTCGGGTTGGCTCCTCAGGAAGCAAGCCGGCAGCGTGGCTGCAGTATTCACCTCCCTACGTATCTCGTGGTCCCAATACCGTGGCTGGTACGTCACCCTCTCCGTCCAGGTGTCCACCACTGCTCCCACCTTGTACAGAAGTTCCATCCCCAGCAACAGATCATAGTCATCCGAATCCGACACTAGGCAGTGCACTCGGATTCTAGCCTCGTCCTCAGTTCCTGGGGCCAGCACTACCTCCTGTGCCTTTAGCGTCCTTGGCAACCACTTGCCCGCCCCTCCTTCTGCCGTCTGAATCCGAACTCCCTTGGGTGTTACATTCTCTTCCCGGTGCAGGCCCAACCGCTCTGCCAGACGACGTCCCACCAGCACTTGCGACGCTCCGGTGTCTATAATGGTTGTCCCGGGGTACTTGCCTTCCACTGCTACCGCTCCCTCTATCGCTTCCACCAGACATGGTCGAGCCGCCATGCGCTCAAAAGGGTGCCTGTGTGGACCGTGTCTGCCCCCAGCTCGCTCCATCGTCTCGCTTGCGCCTGCTGCTGCCTGCGTCATGGGCTGCCTTTCTCTGGTCCGCAGCCCTCTGCGGGTCGTCGCCACTGCTCGTCTCCCATCAGCGCCCCCACTGCGCAGGCCCAAGTCTTCCCAGTCCCGCTCATTCCCTGCCGCCATGAAAAATGGCTCCCCTTTCTCCTCATCCCCGCCCGGCAGAGCACTAGCCAGCAACGCCGCCCGATCTACTTCCTCTTCGCTAGTCTCCTCCTCCGCAGCTCTTAGCTTCTTCAGTTCCTCCTCTAGCGCCTCAATCCGACTCCGGCGGCCCCCTTTGTTCTTCTCCTCCCGCTGCCTGGTGTAGCAGTTGTCGATGGCGTGCCCCTTTCTCTGACAGTACGCACACGTCTGCAGCTTAGGACAGTCCCGTTTAAAGTGTCCCGGTTCTCGACATTTGTAGCACACCGGCTCTTCGCCGGGAGGCGGGGTCGCGCTGCGAGTCCTAAGCGGCTTTCCTTTGTGCCCGCGGGTCTCCCTTCTCCCTTCCTCTTCGCCCTCGCTCCCCGCGAGCATCGCTCCTCCCCAAGCGACCCCTCGACGCTGCCGGTCTCACAGCCCCGACCGCTCCGACCGCTCCGACCGCCTCCCCAGGTCGTACATACTCAGCGATTGCTCATTTCGCCACGCTATCTCGTATGCCTGGCGCAGGGTCGCGTTGGGCCCCAGATTATAGGTGTGATCCCGGGCCGTGCGAGCGAGATCTCCGGTCAAGCCGTCCAAGAACTTAGCCACCACGATCCGCGGTTCATGGCAGCTAATATCCTCCGCCAACTGATCCACCCGACGGTAGTAAGCTAGTAGCGACTCCCGCGGCGCCCTTCGGAGCAGCTCGAACTCTCTCAGCCGCGTCGGCGTCTGTGTTGGGAAGTGCTCCTGCAGCTCAGCCAGAAATCGCTCGGTGGGGTCCCGCAGCCGCAGGATCTGGCCCTCCTCATCGCGGCGCACTCTACCGAAGGCATCGCGCTCCTCCTCCTGTAACAGCAGGTCGCGAACCTCCAAAAAGAAGGCTTCCGCATCCCTTGCCAACGTGTTGCCCAGCGACCGGAAGAAATGGCGGAGATCCAAGCCATCCTGCTCCCAGCAGAATTTTTCACTCCGCACGTGCATAGCGTATGTCTTCAGACGCGGACCTGCTTCCTGGTCTCCCGTGAATCGCGCGGGTACCTCCACCTTCGGGAGACTTGTATAGCGGTACCGCGCTCCCTCTTCCCATGCAGAACGACGCGAATATCCTCCCGGCCCGAAACTGCTTGTCGCTGGGGCACCGCTCTCGCGCCTCTCTCCCCCAGCCGCACCGGCGCCTGCTTCGGGGGCCTCTTCCGTTCCTCTGCTCGTCGCCCTCTTGGAGCGAGCTCCTGCAGTTCCTTCCCCCGCCTCAGAAGCAAATCCCTCCGTTCGGCAGTCCGCCCGCATCGCGAAGCTGTCGGAGCCGCGAAGCGCCGCTCCGCGGTCAACGCCCCCTTCGCTCGTCTCCTCGCGATCTCCCGCGAGCCCCGGTCTGGGCGATTCCGGATGCCTGCCCCCCTCGTTGACCGGAGGCTCCCCCCCTCTCGGCGACGAGTCGTCTCCCTTGGGTAACCGCACGCCACTACGAAGCGACATGCCCGCCATGACTTTGTTTGTAGGAAAAGATCCCGAGGTCCCGTCTCAACCACCTCGTCTACTTAGCTCTCCTTCATTTATCCTCTCATGGTGGATCTGACCTTTGCCCGAGAAAGCTTCCACTAGCAACAAGGCATATAAGTCTTCCCACGGTGTCCGAGAGAACAAACAAAGTAACGAAGCGATAGCTCGACCTTGGTTTTGTTCTCCCTCACTAGAGGATGCCTCCTAGGCCAAACCCTTCCCTCCCAAATGCTCTAGCCGCAAGCCGTTTCGGGATTTTCTCTCCCATGATGGCTCCCGGTAATTGTGCCATCCCTGCACCAATCCCCTCTCTGCATGCCCGCGCTCCGTGTCGCTCGCACCCCTGCTGACCTGGATGACGTCAGCTATCCTCCCTTTCCAACTGTCCACCTCCGCGCCAACCTCCTATCCTGAAATTCGGTACTGTACAACCAACTCCCTGAATCGCATAACCCTATCTACACGAACGATTATACTCTATTCTTACACCCAAACTACAGTGCTGTCCCATGCATTCTTGGTACTTTTATGCTACCAAGAGTCATGCGACATGTCGCCAACGCCTTTCTGTACGCACCTGTGGACGCCGAAATCTTCGTCGAGCAGCCCCACGGATTCATCGACGATGCTACAAAAGTATGCCAGCTGGTAAAATCCCTCTACGGAATCAAACAAGCCCCGCGGCTCTGGCAGCAGCACCTTCACGACCGCCTCATCAGGATCGGCTTCCTGCAGCTGCCGCACGATCAAGGAATGTACCGACTACAAAAGAGGGAGGATTTCATTCTACTCATCGTCTACGTCGACGACCTGCTCTACGTCGGCTCCACTACCGACGTCGTCACCTGGTTCGAAGGGGAGCTAAGGAGTGACTTAACACTGACGGTGTCAGACACCGTAAGCCAGTACCTAGGTCTTGCTCAACCTACTTTGAAAATGCGTTACAAGAGCCCCTTTACTGCACCGAGCTTCATGAAATCCAAAATTACTATTTATCATATACATCACCTAGCCTTACCTCAATGTCTCATGCACGGCTTCACCCTGGGGGCTACATCTACCGACTAGAGCCTATCAGGACTATCTCCTGGCAATCAAGCAAGCAGGAACTAATCGCGCTATCCTCGGCTGAAGCGGAATATATCGCTTTCTGCTCTGCGACCAAAGAAGGACTTTACCTACGGGAGCTACTCGAGAAAGCGAAAATCGCGACCATGCCCGTCTTCTCGCTATTTTGCTACACCCAATCCGCGATCAAAATCGCGAACAAAAATGGGTTCGCCAATCGAACCAAGCACGTCGCTCTGCAGTATTTCTTCGTCAAGGATGAGATCGCGAAGGGGAGACTTCAACTCAGTTACTGCCCCACGACAGAAATGGCTGCAGACTACCTGACGAAGAAACTGGCAAAGGCAAAGTTCGATTACTGCATGCTGCTGACCGGGCAGATAAACGTCACCGAATCCGGACACGTCAGCACTCCAGAAACGAAGGGGCGTGTTGGAAATACCTCGAAGACTTGAGCGTTTCTGGAGTGTAACACTACACTCGAGGAAAGTCGTATCGGGTACACTAGTCAACGGAGGTTACGAGAGGAGGTTGGACAAAAGAACACGAAAGGACGAAAGGATTCGAAGGGTTGCAACTGGAGGTTGCGATTGACCGTTGCGACTGCAAGGGTGGCAACCGAACCGACAAATCGAGTCGCTGTGCGACTCGATAACCGTCCCTTCAACTGTATCCTACAACTGCTTTATCTCCTACTCTCTATATATTACTGTATGCTTGCTTCTTTTAATCAATCACTTGCTCTCACTTACTAGTGCAAGGGTTCAACTACTCAACTTCCGCTGCACTACTCAAGCATCTTGTACAACTGGGACTTAGTCTCTGAGAAAGATCCTAAGGCATTTTTTCAGCCCAACAGTTTCAGCAACCATACAGGCGTTCTTTCCACAAATGTTTCTCCAGAAATATATCGGTAAACGTAAGACTGCCATATGTGAGTTCCCCATCACGCACACTGGTGTACTGGTGTAGGTGTAGAGTTCTTATGAGCCTTTAGAGAAAGTAGTCAGGAGCAGGTCGTCTAGAAGGAGCCCCTCTAGCATCCTGCTCAACACAGGAGGTAATGGAGAAAACGAGAAAGGGTATGTCAGAAAGAAAGCAGATGGAGAAAAACGAATTTGCCATGGTGGTCATCCTTAGGAAGGGTCCTCCACACGAGGTTATCAGGAGCAGGCCCCCTAGACTCAGCCCCTCAGGCATCCTGCTTGACACAGGGGAAGCGGTATGGGAAGCCCCTTCTCTGGATTCTCAATCCCACCAGTGCCAGTGACGATGCCAAACACAGAAGCCCCACTAGTTATCCCCCTCTCACCTGCGGTGCTGCCTCAAACATGTGGAATCTCTTCTCCAGATTCTCAATCAGCACCAGTGCCAGCGAGGATGACAAAGGAAAGGCTCACATAAAAACAAATAGAAGCCCCACTAACTATCTCCCACCCACCTGCGGCGCTGCCTCAAACACCCGGAATTTCTTCTCCAGATTCTCATTCAGCTCCAGAATGGCTGCCACGTTGCCACAGCTGGGGGGGAATACAAGACGGCAGGGAGGGGGTGAGAGAGCAGAGTGAGTGGTGGAAGAAAACTGCTTCTCTGGATTCTCATTCAGCTCCAGATGGCTGCCACGTTGCCAAGAGGTTGTAGGGAGAGCAGGAAGACAGAGGTGTTGTTGGGGAGTCAAGAAGAAAGCAAGGGAGAGCAGGTTCAAGGCATGAGATGGTAGCACCCATCCCAATGGCCCCAAGTCACACATACCAGCTGAACATCCAATCTTGTCCCTCCACGCCACGCATACCAGCTGGTGCGCCCGCACTATCAGGTGCCCCCAACCACACCACCAGCACCCTCATGTGCTAATACCAACCCCCAACATCCCCCGTCAGACCTCACCCGCACATACCGGTACCTCGCCGCACATACCGGTACCTCATCCGCACATACCGGTAGCAGTAGTTGGATTGGAGGAAGAGCACACAGTGACGAGCTGCTGGTTGAACATCCACTTGCACGCCTCCATCGCCAGCTGGTGCCTTTGATGATGCTGCTATCAGGTGCCCCCAACCACACACCATCACCCTCCCTCCCTCCCTCCTGTCCCAATACCGGCTATAGAAACAGTCCTAGCATTGCAACACATACCGGTAGCAGTAGTTGGGCGCAGACCACACAGTCACGAGCTGCTGGTTGAACATCCACTTGCACGCCTCCATCGCCATCTGGTGCCGTTGATGTTGCTGCTATCAGGTGCCCCCAACCACACACCATCACCCTCCCTCCCTCCCTCCTGTCCCAATACCGGCTATAGAAACAGTCCTAGCATTGCAACACATACCGGTAGCAGTAGTTGGGCGCAGACCACACAGTCACGAGCTGCTGGTTGAACATCCACTTGCACGCCTCCATCGCCATCTGGTGCCGTTGATGTTGCTGCTATCAGGTGCCCCCAACCACACACCATCACCCTCCCTCCCTCCCTCCTGTCCCAATACCGGCTATAGAAACAGTCCTAGCATTGCAACACATACCGGTAGCAGTAGTTGGATTGGAGGAAGAGCACACAGTGACGAGCTGCTGGTTGAACATCCACTTGCACGCCTCCATCGCCATCTGGTGCCGTTGATGATGCTGCTATCAGGTGCCCCCAACCACACACCATCACCCTCCCTCCCTCCCTCCTGTCCCAATACCGGCTATAGAAACAGTCCTAGCATTGCAACACATACCGGTAGCAGTAGTTGGGCGCAGACCACACAGTCACGAGCTGCTGGTTGAACATCCACTTGTAACCCTCCATCACCAGCTGGTGTGCCCGCGCTATCAGGTCCACGTTGTTGTTCTGGTTGAAGCTGGTTACCACGTCCCCGCCAAACAGGTACCCCGCTCCGCGCGGGCTCAACCCCCAGCCGTCGATCTCCTCTGGGTCGGACCACAGCAGATCACACATGGCTCCGTCGTGAGGCACCTCCTGTTTCCTGTCAATCACTCGTATCTGTCCAGAAACGGAAGAGCGGAGAGAGAGAGAGAGGGAGGATGTAAACGATGGCGTCCCAGATGTCGGTCTGACCAGAGCAGGTCGCTCATGGCCCCATCATGGGGACGCTCCTGTTTGGGGTCTATCACCCGGAACTCACAGACGGCACACAAAAGAGCAAGGAGAAAGACAAAAGCAGAGACACGCAAAGGTTGTGAAAAAAGGGGAGGTAAATCCGCCAGGCTCAGCTTCCAACGATCAAAATTCTCTGAGTCTGACAAAGAAAATGGCACATGGCTCCATCCCGAGTTGAGATTAGGAAGGGTCGATAAAGGAGGGAAAGGGGCGGGGATAGGTGGGAAGAGATGGTAGAGAAGGACGAAAACAGGATTGAAGACGAGAGGGAGGGGAGAGAAGAGGCGTATAGGGGGGGACGAGAGGTGGTGGAGGCATTACCCGATTAGAACGGACAAAGGTCTTATTGGCATTGTTTGTCCGGTGCAGCCAAAGGAAAGTGTAACCTGGTCCTAAAGCTGCAGCCACAATCCACCCATCAGCTACCTGGTGTCGAAGTGATACATGCGTGGTATAAAGGTTAACATTAACTGATCAAGTTCCTGGCCCACAGGTGATGATAACTACCTGGTCTAGTGAGGTGATGGAGGGCGAGAGGCCGCCATGCACACAGAAGATCTGGTTGTCCACTAGCGCTGACAGGCTGGCAGAAGAAGGGGGGGGGAGGAGGTAAGATACGCATATGGGAAGGAAGATACACATCGGTGGAAGGTAGCGCACGGGAGAGGCCGCCATGCACGCAGAAGATCCAATTGTCCACTAGCGCTGACAGGCTGGCAGAGGGAGGGAGGGGGAGGGGGGAGGGGGTTTAAAAGGGCCAGCAGACGAATGTGGGGACGACAATACTCATTGATGTAGAAGAGTGATGGAGGGGGAGAGGCCGCCACGCACACAGACGATCTAATTGTCCACTAGTGCTGACAGGCTGGCAGAGAGAGGGGAGAGGGGGTTGACTGGGAGAGGGGGTTGGCTGGGAGAGGGGGTTGGCTGGGAGAGGGGGTTGGCTGGGAGAGGGGGGGGGGGGGGGATTTAGGTGTATAAATACACACATTGGTACAGGGAGTCCACCATGCACATAGAAGATCTTATCATTCACTAGAGCTGGGGTGGAGAGCAGAGAACAGGGGTGGAGAGAAAAGAAGGAACGACACGGGTTTGCTTTCCTCGATTCTTCAACGTTTCGGGGTTTATTGGAGGAGTCATTACCTGAGGAAGTCACTACCTGAGGTAGTCATTACCTGAGGAAGTCACTACCTGAGGTAGTCATTACCTGAGGAAGTCATTACGGTGGTCATTACCTGAGGTGGTCATTACCTGAGGTGGTCATTACCTGAGGTGGTCATTACCTGAGGTGGTCATTACCTGAGGTAGTCATTACCTGAGGTAGTCAAAGATGCCGGTGCAGTATCTCTACACATTCACCAACCCGTATTCGTGAGTGACTGACTGTTGAGCAGAATCAAGCGTCATCCTGACATAGTGAATATAGATCTCATATGTTCCCCACCTGAGGTAGTCAAAGATGTCGGGGAAGCAGTATCTCCACATGTTCACCGACCCATACTTGCAGCCGTGCTGGCTAAATATAGCCCACTCAAATGATGCAAGAGGCCAGCCAGCCAGAGTGTCCCTGTATGAGGTTCAAACATGTCAGTGCTCACCTGAGGTAGTCGAATATGTCAGTGCAGTATCTCCACACGTTCACCGACCCATACTTGCGCAAGCACTCGTCGTAGAAGCCATATACCTGGGGCGGATACGACACACAAAGAGAAAAGTGTGGATGAAGAGACTGAACAGAGAGTTGAAATAAACCCCTGCTACACTCCCAAAGTTATAAACTTGCTAAATAGTGAAGGATCGCATGTGGAGAGGGTCATAGGTGAAAGGGGATCTCACCTGTGTTATTTGTCGGCTCTCGTGGTTTCCTCTAATGAGTGTGATTCTATCAGGGTATCGCACCTGCGCAGAGTCCAAACCCAAACGCATGGCACGCGGGGGAACGCTTAACCCAAATGCATCAGCACAACAACAGCAAAGAGAACATGTGGAAACAAATTTGGGCTGAGTTAAAATTTCAAGGAAAACAGGAAATGTCTAGGTTGCTGCATTTTCATCAGGGAACCTTCCGAAGCATAAAACTTACTCAGAATTATCTCATTTACATAAGCACAGCACTTACCTTGAGCGCTAAGAGCAGGAGGAAGGTCTCAACGGAGTAGAACCCCCGGTCCACGAAATCCCCCATAAAGAGGTAATTCGTTTGTGGACAATCTCCGCCCACTTTAAAGAGCTCCATCATGTCATAGAACTGCCCGTGAATGTCGCCGCAGAGCTGCGAGTGTAGAGGGGGGCATGGGGGAAGGATGCATGCAGGGGAAGAAGGTTGGTGGGTGGAGGGAGAAGGTGAGGGGTCACGAGTGAATGTCCACTTTGAATGCCTCCATCATGTCATTCGAAGTGTCCTCCCTCCTCCACCTGCCACCCTCCCTTGCATGCTGTGCGTTTCCCTGCATGCTGAGGGGGAAGGATTCAGGGAAAGGTGGCAGGTGGAGGAGGGAGGTGAGGGATCAAAAGTCAACGCCCACTTTGAAGAGCTCCATCAGGCCGTAGAACTGGCCGTGAACGTCGCCAAACAGCTGAACGATAGAGAACGATACAGAACGATACAGAACGATACAGGAGGGAGAGGGAAGGGATGGAGTGTGCGTGGTTGGGGGAGTAGCAACTACTTATTACTCAGAACTAATTACTTTGTCTCACGAAGAAGAAAGTCAGCAGAGTGGACGCATTGCACGTTGCCACCAACAATTCCTTGGCCTTTACACACCTGGTTACTGTCACATGCTATTCCCTACCATTCCCCGAGAGTCGATTCGTTGCACGCTGCTCTCCTCCACCAACACCTCCTTTGCCTTCACGCATCTGGTTACTGTTACAAGCAGACCTTACGTTAAAAACGTATTCTTAGTGTTACAAAAGAGAGCCAAATCGTTGCACGTTACTCTCTTCGACCAGCAGCCAGCACATCCACGGCCTCCTTGCACACCTGGTTACTGTTACACGCGAAGATTAGTACTTACCGTTACAGGCGAGTCGACCCGCTGCATGCTACTCTCCTCCACCAGCACCTCCATGGCCTTCGTGCACATCTGGTTACCTGTTACATGCGAACGTTATGCGAAAATAGTCCCTACCGTTACAGGAGAGTCGACTCGTTGCACGTTGCTCTCCTCCACCAGCACCTCCATCGCCTTCATGGATAGCGCTTTCACCTCCGACTCCTTCACGCATCTGGTTACTGTTACAAGCCAAGCTTATGTAAAAAGCAAACCTTACCGTTACAGGCGAGTCGACTCGTTGCACGTTGCTCTCCTCCACCAGCACCTCCATCGCCTTCATACAGAGCGCTTTCACCTCCGACTCCTTCAACGGCTCACATCGCCTCAGCTGCTCGATCTGACGGTCCAGATCCGACATCACGCCGCTCATCGCGCCGCTCTTATCGCCGCGCTTGCGTAGATAAAAGAACTTATGGAATTCACTCAACTGCGCCGGCCTCTGTCCGCTGTTTCTGTCGCTGTCTTCCCGCGCTTGCTTGGCTGCTTGGGTCCTTCCCTCCAGTGAGTCCCGTTCCTGCGCGGACTCGACAATTCACCGGTGGGTGTGTGACGATCCAAGGTTATCGTGCTTCCTTGTCAGATCTCCTGATTACCACTGGCCGCTCTCCTGACGCGCTGTTGCTTCTCTCATAGAGTTAATCTCATTCTTGTCACTATAGCGAACAGTATTCTATAACGAGCAAAACGTTCTAGCGACCAGAGGCCTCGACCGTTCGACCATTCCTCGCGTTTCCACGTTTCTCGACTTTTACCTGATCCTAATCCTTCTGTGACCGTCGTAGCCTAAGAGGCTTTTAGACCCCTAAGAAGAAAGCAACTGTCTCGCATGGGCCGGATTAGTCGCCTAAATAAGTTGATTCACGAACAAAAAGAGCCAATGTGCGAAAAGGCCACTCGGACACGTCGAGCTTGACCGGCACGCACGTGGAATAAGCGCAAAAGGAGCTATTTAGGCTTTATGGCGCTGCCTGATCAAGTGTGATTTGGTAAGAGTGATTAGAGGACTTCGCGGGCAAGTGGCAAGCAGGCGACAGGTCAAGGCGTCGTTCGGTGCAATCGTGCGATGGTTGCAGAGTCTCTCGGGCCAATGGCCTTCCGTACCGTGAATGGTATGCGAACTTCATTGAGACTTCCTCACCTCGGTGCAACCGCTGGAGCGACGTCGTCAGAGGCACGTCTTTGTGTGGGGAGTGGTGGTATCGTCATAGGGACACTTCGTCATTGTTACAAGATCTATTTAAAAATAAAAACGATAAATGGAGGTGAAACGTGGCCATCTAATTCGAGTCCTTCCAGCACACTCATACTATATTATGCTCCCCAATCAGAAAGCAACCACAATTACCACCTTATTTGGACTAAAACTTGATCTGCACCCGTTCATGTTTTAAGCCGGTTCGAAATGGGTACACCGAGTTTATCCGTCCAGCTTCATGTCAAGCATGTAACAAGCGAAAGTGAGGGAGGCCATAACGCGTTAGGTCGCCATCAGAAGTGTGGACGACAACCGATGTTTGGACAGGAGAATAACTTTTCCTTTCTCTCGAGATGACAGTCTAAATAGCGGGTATACTCGTGGTATTAAAGGTAGACTAATTACAGTCCCCAATCCGAAGCAGATATTGTAGAAACTCGACCGCTCCGCCAATTTCTCGTTAAAACGCACTGTTACAATGCACGTTTAGGTGAAGACCTCGGCCTCGGCAAACAAACCTAGGATCTGCTTTTTTCAGTGTAGATAGGTGTAAAGATTGAGAAACCAACTTTCTTGTGCAAGCTTCGGTTGTTGTCCAAACTTCTGAAGGCGATCTTAGCGGCCCTGATCGGTAAGCCGTCATTCCGGAATGCAGAATACGGAATGCGGAATCCGCTGCGAGTTTTCCGTATTCCGCGCGTTGACTCGTCAGGGGGCCGTTCGCTGGCAATTTTTTGAGGGGAACGGGGAGGGGAACGGGCGACCAATCCGTGCAGCCAAAGCTACGTATTTTTTTTTGTGCCCCCGTACTTTGGTAATCATAACGTCGCCGGCTCATGATTACGTCGGACACGACTGCAGGACTGATAAGACAAACTCGCGGACAGTGAAGAATGGGGCCCATCAAAAGCCCTTTTAGCCAATCGTACTTTCGTGGAAAATCTAGTGGAGAAAATGAGATTCACACAATTTTGTCAAAACTGCGCATTTTTTTTACATTTCAAAATGTGACCGATTGGATGGGTATGAGCTGGCGCAATTGCGCAAATCGACGGGTAGGATTGAAGGGGAAGTGGCTGCGGTTTTTTTTTAGGTTTCGTAAACCTGCCCAGCCAAGAGGCATGCCAATCTTGGCCTGCCTCATACCACGATTTTGCAGTATGAGGTGTGGCACGTAGTTTCCCTGGCAGCTCTGGGCGGCTGATGGCCGCGCTTCGGGTTTGGCATGAGAAGGAGCACGCAATTTGGGGGCAATTGGTTTGGGGAAACCGAACCGACGCGACGTTTTCGCATGCTGACGACACGTTTCGCAAATTGGGTTCGGCGAACCCACAAAGCCTCGATCGATGTTCCCCATGCCTGATTTCCCTCGCCGTGCCGGTAAAAAATTGGTCAGCGAACTGTTAAAATTATATAAGTTATAATTTATATAGGCTTGGTAGGTTGTTACTGAACCTTTTCTGTAGAGGGTACAAACCCCTCCTTGTACTCCTCTCTCTTCCTAATCCAGCTCTCTTTCCTCTCGACATTTTTCCTACTCTCCTAGCTAAACCCCGCCGCCACAACCATGGCGGCCTCCTTTCACTTCCTCCTAGCCTAGTGCTACTTTAACATGGTATCGAGAGCAGGACGTCCTTTTTGGGCCTGCTCCCCTCCGTCCTTCCGCTGCGTTCTCGTTCACTGCCTTCCGACTTCCTGCCGTGCCGCCGTGGCGGCCATGCCCGTTCCTGCCGTGCCGTCGCGTCGTGACGAGTGGCGTCGACGCCACACTGCTGTGACGGCGCCGTGCTTACCGTCGCAGCGGCGACGTCCCACCGCTGCATCGACGCCGCGATGTGTCGGCGTCGTAATGCTGCCGTGGCAGCGTCGTCGGACGGCAGCTTGCCGCGCGACGTTCATGGCGCCGCCACACCTGCTGCCCGCACGCCAGCCTCAAGCGTGAGGCTGGACCACGCCCCGCCCCCCTTCCCCTGTGTCCTGTATCTTGCCGCAGCCGACAGTTGACTCCCGCCGGCCGTCCCACCATCGCGGGGCCTGGCCACGTCACCGAGAGGTGCGGGTGCCGCCGCCGCCGCCGCTGTTGTCGAAGCCGCCGCCGCCGCCGCTGTCGCCGCTTGTGTCGGGGCCACACAGCCGCACGCCGCCGCCGCCGCCGCTGTCGACACTGCCGCCGCTGCCGCCGTCGCCGCCGCAACCCCTGCGGTCGACGTCGCCGCCTCACGTACCGTGGGGTCGACTGACCTAGTGTCGCTGTCACTGTGGCTGGAATGGGGGTGCTAGGTTAGGGGGTGTGTGGTGTGTTGGGTGGGTGTGTGACTACCAAGCCTAGGGGGTGTGTTAAAATTATATAAGTTATAATTTATATAGGCTTGGTAGGTTGTTACTGAACCTTTTCTGTAGAGGGTACAAACCCCTCCTTGTACTCCTCTCTTTTCCTAATCCAACTCTCTTTCCTCTCGACATTTTTCCTACTCTCCTAGCTAAACCCCGCCGCCACAACCATGGCGGCCTCCTTTCACTTCCTCCTAGCCTAGTGCTACTTTAACACGAACGCCTCCCATGTTAGGTAGTGCGAGAAGTTGGGCTAGTTTATGCGCGAAATTGCGTGATCTAACTGACGCGTCTGAGCTGGCAAATCTCCAAACTTGCCCGCCACGATCTGGGTCACAAAAAACAAAAGGGATTCTTGCAATTTTTTTTTGTCTAGGGCCTTGCACATCTGGCTTGATATCGAAATGCGACCCTGAATTTGTTTTCTTGGCGGTCAGACACAGCCTCATTGTGGGTATTCGACGTTTCCCGTTTCCGAAATAAGGGCATTAGTTATTGCGTCTGGATTGCCCCACTCTTCACTATTCCCAGCTATTCCTGAAAAAAAGCTGGAATACACATCGACCAGCTGTTGGTATGATTTCGCCAGAGTCTGCAGCTAGGTGCCATTTCCTTATTCCGCATTCCAGCCTTCCTTATTCTGGTGATCGGTACACACCTCTATTCCATGAGGTTTGGTGTGATTAAAATGATTGATTGGCTTTAAGCCTATTCCGAGCCAGCCCTGAGAAATTGCTCGACACCATCCTGATTCCAGAATACGGCCAACCGATCAGGGCTAGGCCGTGATCGTAAGCTGTTATTCCAGAATGCGGAAGACAGAATGCGGAATCCGCTGCGAGCTTTCTCTATTCCGTGCGTTGACTTGCCAGGTTGGGTAGTGCGAGAAGTTGGTCAGGTTTATGGGCGAAATTGCGTGATGTAACTGACGCGTCTGAGCTGGCAAATCTCCAAACTTGCCCGCCACGATCTGGGTCGCGAAAAACAAGAGGGATTCTTGCAATTTTTTTTGTTTAGGGCCCTGCATCTGGCTGGATATCGAAATGCGACCCTGAATTTGTTTTCTTGGCGGTCAGACACATGCTGGTAATGGGTATTCGACGTTTTTCCGTTTCCGAAATAAGGGCATCCGTTATTTCGTTTGGACTGCCCCACTCTTCACTATTCCCAGCTATTCTTGCAAAAGAGCTGGAATTCACATCGACCGGCGGTTGGCACGATTTCGCCCGAGTCAGCACCTAGGGTGCCCTTTCCTCATTCCGTATTCCAGCCTTCGTCATTCCTGTGATCGGTACACACCTCTATTCCAGGAGGTTTGGTGTGATTAAAAAGATTGGTTGGCTTTAAGCCTATTCCGAGCCAGCCCTGAGAAATTGCTCGACACCATCCGTATTCCGGAATAACGGCTTACCGATCACGGCCCCAGTGTCTCCAGACACAACTAGCACCTTCTCGTCACGTGCCTCGCCATTCGTCTCCCGCGCCAACGCCGCAAGCATCGCTACCGCCATGCAATACGTTACCGCCATGCAATATGTTGCTGACAGTCATTCGCACATGCTACGCCTCTCTAGATGCTCCGCTATTTCGCCATGCAATGCGTTCCGCTACGCTGGCGCGCACCGCCTACAGGCGCCTACTCGCGCCTGGTAGGGTTCTCTAGACGCGCCCCGCATCCATGCTCGGCATTTCTCGATGCGTCTCAAGCATCGTTACGATGAGTTTTTAGTTCGTGCCATGTCCACGCGTTGCTTCGCCATACTTCGAGAACTTTTCATGCATAACTGTCCCCCGCGCCGGTTCTCCATTATGTTATGCCATGGATGCTACCAGAAGCTCCTAGGCGCGACGCGGGAACTTGATCCCATCGACGCAGGGAGAGCCAAGTATTTAAACTGCTCGTTCTGCTCGGTTATCCATCGAGTTTTGAACTTGCTTTCCTGCGCCCTTAGAGCTCTATCTCTCTCTCTGCTCTCATAACGAGCTTACGACGCACCCAGTTCTTGTCATTAACCTTTGAGATTTTCAGTTCGTAGAACATCTCTATCTCGTCTACTATCCGCCATGGCTCTCGCTCCGTGGACCGGCATGATGGACCCCTTCGGCACGATGACTTCTCTGACGTCCCCCACGGGCCCGCTGGAGATGATGCCACGCTGGATGCGCTTCCCCGACGAGTTCAGCTCGCTCTTCGAGGCACCCACCGCCTCGTTTCTCCGCGAGACGCAGGTGAGTCAGTAACACATTCTCTCGTTCTCTTATTTCCGCTCTTGGTGTTTGAGCGTGCCTTTTACGGAATATGCGTGCTTTACAAATCCCTTTTTTAAAGTCAAAGAGTCCCGACGTTTCTTTCGCCTCACCCTTGTGTCCTTCGTTTCCTACCTAATCTGATCTGCGATCTCGCAGGACATCGCTCGCACGGCGGTTGACGTTCGCGAAACCAACGACGCGTTCAAGTTCATCGCAGACATGCCGGGGCTGCGACGCGAGGAGGTTAAGGTGCAGATCGAAGACGGGAACGTGCTCGCGATTCGCGGCGAGCGTACACGCGAGAAAAAGGAGGATACTGGGAGGTACCACCGCATGGAAAGGAGCAGCGGGAAGTTTCTCCGCAGGTTCCGTCTGCCGGAAAACACGGAGGTGGATAAGGTGTCGGCAAATACGGAAAACGGCGTGCTGACTGTGACCGTGCCTAAGAAGCAGCCAACCGAGCCACCGAAGGAAGGCGAGCCTAATGTCCGCGATGTGAAGATCCAGGAGAGGATGGATTAGAGGCTGCATGTGGAAAATGGCTAGAAGTTCGCAGCGAGATTGATGGTATGGTTGGAGGTGTTTTTGTGCATACAGCTTTTGTTTTTACAAATTGTGTTCCAATAGAGGAGTCCCAAAACTTTGAAACTACCAGACACTCGAACAATACTATCTGACGAGAAATGTGAGGGAAATATATAAAAATCAGGGCCTCATATTGGTTTTGAGGTACCCTGTGTGAACGTGAGAATGAGTGACGTGACTAGAATAAGATGCTACAGGGGAATATTGTCAACTTATACATATGTGTCAACTTATACATATTAGCTATGTAAAAGTTATAGGCTAGATTGAGGTATGCTTCTAGTGAATACAACCAACTAGTTCTTATTCTATGTTTCCACTTCTAGTCAATCATTCTGTTCTTACGTTTACATGGTATTACGCGTAGGTTAGAATCCCTCACCTACCGCTTCCGCCCGTACCCTAGCTAGGCCACGCCGCGCCCCCCCCCCCCCCCCTGGGGCCCCGTCGCGCCTCCTAGCCCCGTCGCGCCCCTCCTGGGCCCCGTCGCGCCTCCTGGCCCCGTCGCGCCCCTCCTAGGCCCCGTCGCGCCTCCTCGCCCCGTCGCGCCCCTCCTGGGCCTCGTCGCCCCCCTCCTCGGCCCCGTCGCGCCTCCTAGCCCCGTCGCGCCCCTCCTGGGCCCCGTTGCGCCCCTCCTGGGCCCCGTCGCACCTCCTAGCCCCGTCATGCCCCTCCTGGGCCCCGTTGTGCCTCCTAGCCTCGTCGCGCCTCCTAGCTCCATTGCGCCCCTCCTGGGCCCCGTCGCGCCTCCTAGCCCCGTCGCGCCCCCTCTTGGGCCGCGTCGCGCCTCCTAGCACCCCTCCTAGGCCCCATCGCGCCTTGCCGAGCCCCGTCGCGTCCGCTAGGCCCCGTCGCGCCCTGCCTGTCCCCGTCGCGCTCGCCTGGCCCCGTCGCGCCCTGCCTGGCCCCGTCGCGCCTGCCTGGCCCCTCCGCGCCTGCCTGGCCCTGCCGCGCCTGCCTGGCCCCGCCGCGCCTGCCTGGCCCCGTTGCGCCTGCCTGGCCTTCCGCGCCTGCCTGGCCCTGCCGCGCCTGCCTAGCCCCGCCGCGCCTGCCTCGCCCCGCCGCGCCTGCTTGGTCCCGCCGCGCCTGCCTGGCCCCGCCGCGCCTGCCTGGCCCCACCGCGCCTGTCTGGCCCCAGCGCACCTGCCTGGCCCCTCCGCGCATGCCTAGCCCCGCCGCGCCTGCCTGGCCCCGCCGCGCCTCCCTGGCCCCGCCGCGCCTGCCTGGCCCCGCCGTGCCTGCCTGGCCCCGCCGCGCCTGCCTGGCCCCTCTGCGCCTGCCTGGCCCCGCCGCGTCTGCCTGGCCTCTCCCACTACCCGCCCGGCCCATCTTCGTACCTGCTCGTTCTGCCGTGCCACCTCGGGCTCCGTCTACTCTGCTCGCCAGTGCTGGGGCGCCTCGCGGCCGCCGTGCTGGAGAGTGCTGCCGCTGTGTCCCCGCGTCGCTGTGTTCCTATGGAACTGTGCCGCTGACCCTGCACGATGGCTGACTTCGTGCTCCGACTGGACGCTGAGGGCCACGCGGTTGACTTCGCCGCCTGGCACTGTCCGATCTCCGCTGCCACCTTCACAGGTTAGTGCCAGGATGGCCACTCTTTGGTTGTCCATGTAGATGGCTTGCTCCCCCGCCCCCCTGCCCCTGCTCCCTCCTGCTGACCCTCCTCTGATGACCGGTGAGACCTTCTCTAACTGCTGCGCTTGCCTGTGCGGTCTGGGACTCCCGCGATGCAATAGCTCAGGTTGCTATTAGCCACGCCCTCCCTGTGTTTGAGCGCTCGCGTTTTGCTACGGTTTGATACGGCCAAAGCTTATTTAGACGCCGTTATTGCTTGCTATTCCACACCTGCATCCGCTTCTGCCGGCCGCTTGCTCTTCCCGATGCTGTTCCTAGACCTTGCTGCCTTCCCTACTGTCGTAGACTTTGCCACTCACTTGCGTGCCCTAGAGACTCGCTATCGCACTGCCAGCACTGCTGCCCAGCTCGCTGCGCTCCCCCCCCCTTTTCTGCATGACGCTCTATTTTATCGCCATGCGCCTGCCGGACCGCCTAGCTAGTGCTCGCGACCACTTCCTTAGCCAGCACCCAGGTGACCTTCACCCTCACCGCCTTTGTCGACACCCTCACCGAGATCGAGACTCGCCAGCGCACTATCGCTCAGTCGAGCGGTGCGCCGGCAGTCTCTATCTTTCACGACTGTGCCCCCTCCCAGTGCACGTTTACTGATGTTTCGGCTGCGGTCCGCACTGCGACCCCTCTTACCGAGACTGTTGCTGTGGTCCACCCGCAGCAGCGCTCGCGTCGCAGTGGCCGTGGCAGCCTAGGAGGTCGGGGTGGTGGCGCTGGTGGTGGTGGGAGTGGTGGTGGTGACGATAGTCCGCCTGAGAGGCTACCACTGGTGGGCAGGAGCAGACGCAGTCCCCTCCGCAGCAGGAGCAGCCCAGCAGCAGCCGCCATCCGGCACGCCGCCGTCTCAGCAGCAGCCGCCGCAGCAGTGGGCCCGTCTCCCGCCTGGTTGGCCCGGCACCTCCGGAGGTAGTGGCCGTGGTGGCGGCCCGCGCAGCTCGGCGTCTACCGGCGGCTCCGGTGCTGTGACCTGCCAGTACCAGCTTCAGACCGGGCCTCTCCGCCGCCCGCACCCGACCGCCCGCTGTTTCCGCCGCCTCGACGATCTCTTTCGTCGTCGCTTTGGCCCGGCCCCCGGACCTCCCCGACTGGCACAGCCTGCCTCCGCCAGGGCGTGCCGATCTTTGAGTTAGACATGGATCAGATAGGTGCTGCTTTGCATGCCTTGTATTCTGACGCTTCTAGTGTTGCTGGATCTTATTACCCTATGTACTCTAGTTTAGGTGTTGCACCCTTGTGTAGCTTAGCCTCCCCTGCTGCGTCAGGCGTAGGACTGCGTAGTTTGCCTAGCCTTGTCTCTGCACCGGCTCCGTTCCCGGCCTCCGCCACTGCTTCGCTGTCCTTCACTCTCGACTCCGGTGCTTCTGCCTGCTTCTTCCGCGACCGTTCCACGCTCACGCCGCTTGCTGCGCCTGCTGTTGTCTCTCTCGCTGACCCCTCTGCGGGTCCTGTCGTCGCCCGCAGCTCCACTTCCCTACCCTGTCCAGCAGTTCCCTCGGGCTCCCTTACAGCCTCCACGTTCCCGTCGTTCTCGAGGAACTGGTTGGTGTCGGCTGTCTCCAGGACCTCGGCGTCACCACCACGTTCCCCGGGCACGGCGGTTCGCTGTCTGTTCTGAGGCTGTCTCAGGTTCCCCCCTTGCGACGTTCCCCCGGGACCCGGTGTCCGGTCTGTTACCTAGACACCGCTTCCCCCCGGTTGGTGCGTCCTCCCAGGTCGCTGCAGCTTGCTCTCGGTCCCTCACTCCCGTCCCTTCTCTGGCACCACCGCTTAGGTCACCCTGCTCTCCCTCGTTGCGTCACATGTCCAGCACGGTCTTGTCTTAGGCCTCCCCGCGTCGCTCCCTGCCCTTCCCCCTCGACTGCGCCACCGTGCACGCCTTGCGTCGAGGGCCGGCTCGCCGTGCTCCTCACTCCTCCTCGCTGCACCCTGCTACTGCCCCCCTTCAGACCCTGCACCTGGACGTTTGGGGCCCTGCCCCCGTCCCCGGACCGCGTGGTGAGCGCTACTTCCTTGTGCTCGTCGACGACTACACGCGCTACACCACGGTGTTTCCCCTGGAGCGGAAGGCCGACGTGCCCGACGTTCTTTTCCGTGGGTTGTGGCTGCGCGTCTTCACCGCGGTCTCCCCGTGTTGTGTCTCCACTCTGACCGTGGCGGCGAGTTCGCCTCTGGTCGGCTTGGACAGTTCTGTCGTGCGGAGGGCATCACCCAGTCGTACACCTTGCCGGACTCGCCACACAGAATGGGGTTGCTGAGCGCCGCATCGGCTTGGTCATGGAGGTGCTCGTACCTCCATGATCCATGCCGATGCCCCCATTTTCTGTGGCGTTCGCTGTTCGCTACGCTGCTCACCAGCTTAACTTGTGGCCACGCTCCCAGCGGCCGCAGGTTTCGCCGACCCTCCTTTGGACCGGGTCCCCCGTGACGCGTCTGCGTTCCACGTCTGGGGCTGCCTTGCTCACGTTCGTGCCTCTGGCACGGACAAGCTCACTGCCCGCACTGTCCCCTGTGTCTTCCTCGGTTTCCCCCTGACTCGTCTGACTGGCTTCTCTACCACCCGCCGTCTCACCGCTTCCTCCACTCTCGTGACGTCACCTTTGACGAGTCTGTCTCCTTCTACCCGCTTCCCTCACCGAGGTCTCCCGGTTGCCCCGCCCCTGTTCCTTGCTCCCTCTCCCCGGTAGCCCCTGCTCCTCTCCCGCCTCGTCCTGCCCCGTCTGGTGTCTCTCACGTCACTCCCCTCCGTCGGTTGTCCCCGTTGAGGAGTCTGCTGACTCTGGTGGTACCCCCGCCCGTCCTTGCCGCGTCCCCCTTCCCCGGTGTCTCCGCCTCCAGTCGCAGTTGTCGACTCCGCCGCAGCCACTGCCGCCGCGTCGCCGCCGCCGCCGTCGCCGTCGTCGCCGCGCCACCGCGTCGCCGCCGCTGTCGTCGCCGCTCGTTGCCGCGCTGCCGCCGCGCTCTTGGCCTCTGGGGGTGCTGGCGTTGAGGAGGGTGTTCGTCCTGCGGCTCCTGGGGTGCCGCTGGTATTGGAGGGTTCTCGCTCTGGGGTGTTGGTTCTGGGGGTGCTGCTGTTGAGTGTTCTGCCGCGGTGTCCTGCCCCTGCCGGTCCGAGGGTTGCGGCCAGCAGTCTCCGCTCTCCGCCTGCTCGGCCTTCCCTCCCCTGACCGCTTGCCGGTGTCTCCCCCACCGCCTGCTGACTTTCCTGTCTACGGTCCTGTGTTCGCCGCCGGCTCATCTCTGGCCCGTCTTCCTCCTCGTTCCCCTCCTGTGTCCCCTCCGCTGTCTCCTGACCCTACACCTCCGTCCCACGTTTGGTCTCGCCGTCCCTCCCGTGCTCGTCCCGTCTCTCCTGTCCTGCGCTCCCACCCTATGTTGCTCCGTTCCCACTCGTCTCGTCCTCCCCTCCTCCCGTCCCCTCCTCCCTCGTCGCTTGCTGTTGCACCTCCTCCGTTTTCTGACTACCTCCGTGCCGCTCGTCCCCTTGTCCCTCGGGTCTTGCCTCTCTTGTTACCGACCCGTCTGTTCCTGTCTCGCGCCTTGACGCGCTTGTCGCTGCTGTCGCTGACTTCGCCTCTACCCGCCGCCTTGACTACTTCTGGTCTCTGACCCTGCCCGTCCTCCGTCCGTCGGGGGTGCTCCTGCCCTTGGCAGTGACGTCCTAGAGGACAGGCAGTACGAGCTTGCTTTCCTTTCCGAGGCTGCTCCCCATCTCTGCTCCATGCTGTTAGTCCCTGAGGGTGACCCAGACGCCTTCGACATCCCGACCCCTCGCACCTACGCTGAGGCCACCTCGGGACCTTGGGCCTCTCAGTGGATAGCTGCCATGGAGCAGGAGATGGCATCTTGGAGGTCCACCGGCACTTACGTCGACGCAGTTCCCCCGCCTCGGGTGAACGTAATCGATGGTCTGGCTCTTCAAGGTGAAGCGCTCCCCTGGAGAGCCGCCTATCTTCAAGGCGTGCTACGTGGCTAGAGGCTTCAGTCAGCGCGAGGGGGTAGACTTCTTCCAGACCTTCGCCCCGACCCCGAAGATGACCACTCTTCGGGCGCTGCTATACGTAGCAGCACAGCGCGACTACGAGCTTCACTCCCTCGACTTGCGCCTAAAGATCATCAGCGGCACTGTGTACAGCTTGGTCTTGTTCCTGTAGCTACTCACCTGTTAGGATCCTGATTGTGTACTCTCGATTATATACAGTGGCGGAATAAATTGTCCACATGTTCAGCCTTTTTTGGCATTTTGATGAGTGCAGCGGCGTAAACATTAAGCCTTAATGTATAGTGTGCATACACGCTGAGAAGTTCAGTTACAGCACTCACTCGAGTTGACAAACACCAAAGTAGTACCACACATGGTCCTTAAACACCTAAGCATAGCATAGGATAACATCCGGACAATTTGTACCGAAAAAAGGTATCACACTAGATTCTAGGAAAACTAGTACCTAGTCCAGCGTCCCTTTGCCCGAATCACTGCCTTGATCCTCCTCGGCAGGCTGTCGATCAGGTTTGCACACACCTCCGCCGGTATCTTGTCCCATTCCTCCTGCACCCTCTCCCACAGCTCCAGCATTCCCCTTGCGGCTTTTCGTACTTCCCCAGCTGCCTTTTCAAGTATGCCCACAGGTGCTCAATCGGGTTAAGGTCCGGGGAGCACGACGGCCATTCCAGCACCGCGTACTCCTGCTCCCCAAGCCAATCTTGGATCAGACGAGACCTGTGCTTGGGATCATTGTCGTGCTGGAAAATGACCTCTGAGGGGGAAAGCTTGAAAAAATCGATGGTCTGTTTGAGCTCATCTTGCAAGATGCTGCGATACAGCGGCCCATCCATCCTGCCATCTATCTTGCACATGAACCCCCCCCTCATACGTCATGCAACCCCACACCATCACAGAACCGCCCCATGCTTAACTGTCTGTTGGACTTGATGGCTCCGAAGGCTGGTGCCCTCGCGAATCCAGGCGTACGCACGTCCGTCGGAGCAGTAGCGGTTTATCTTTGTCTCGTCAGACCAAATCACCCGCTTCGAGTCCTCCAGCGTCCAGTCGGCATGCGACCGCGCGAAGTCGAGACGATCTCGGATGTTTTTCGGTGAGAGCCTGGGTTTCTTGGGCTGATGCACGGCGATCAGCCCCGCGGATCGTAATGAGTTCCGGACCGTCTTCGAGTCTACGCGAGACCGTGCTTCTCCAACAACATATTTGCCGCTTCTACAGAGCTTTTCGCCTCGCCGCTTGTAATCGCGCGTACTATTCCGCGCTGAAGACGGGTAGTGATTAAGCGGGGGCGGCCGGCCGAAGGCATCGTAGGTCGCACCTCCTCGAGACTAGTCTCGGCAGCCACTTTCAAACTGTAATCGTGCACAGTGCTCTTGCCTATTCCAAGAACTTTGCCTATTTTCCTAGTCGAATGGCCCGCACGCAACTTGCTTCTGATTCGCGCGCGTTTCCGCTCAGTTAACGGCTTCATGGCGATGCGGTCGTAGGCTC
>BQMB01001711.1:0-37529 GCA_027943415.1 Closterium sp. NIES-67 | reverse complement strand
AGAGTGGCAGGGGGGCGTATAGAGGAGGGGCTACTAACGAGGATGGGCTGTCCTGGGTTGCCCGGGTGGTGGTGGCCCTGCTGCCGGCTTCCTTACAAGAGTGGGCGGTTGAGAGTCTAGGTGTGGGAAGTGGCGGCAGCAGGAAACGAGGCAGGCAGGGGACGTCTAGGAAAAAGAAGGGGTCGGAAGGAGCAGCAGCAGCCGAAGCAGCAGGAGCAGGAGGAGAAGGTGGGTCACGAGCAGAAGAGAGAGATGAGCTGGCCAATGGGGTTGTGACAGCTGGACGGGAGAGCACAGGGGAAGAGGTGGGCGAGGAGGCAGCAGGGGGTGAAGCTGGAACAGGGAGACTCAGCAGATTGCTAGGTAGTGTGGGCAAGCTGGGCAGTGGCAGCAGGCAGGGCAGTGCTGGCAAGGTGATCTCCAGGCGAGGCAGCAGGGACGCTGAAGGTCCAGGGGAGGGCATGGGGGGGAGCAGGGCTGAAGGCGACACAGCAAGTGAGGACGAGGGGGAGGAGGACGCGGAGGAGCGAGAAGAGGGGCGGTGGGTGGGCCGGATGTTTGTGAGCCGCCGGGTGATAGGCCACGGCAGCCACGGCACGCTGGTGCTGGAGGGAGGTTGGAGGGGCGGCAGGTGGCGGTGAAGCGGCTGCTGTCGCAGTTCTACGAGCGGGCAAGGCAGGAGATAGCGGCACTGATAGCGACTGACGAGCATCCCAACGTGGTGCGGTGCTTCGCCATGGAGGAAGATGAGTCATTTGTGTATGTCGCACTGGAAAGGTGCGCGTTCAACCTCACGGACCTGGTGCTGGCGTGCCGGGCTAACCTGGCTGCCGCTGCAGCAGCTGCAGCTGGTGCTGGTGCTGGTGGTGGTAGTGGAAGTGTTGCCAGTAGTGCAGATGCTGCTGGGCCTTTCACCTCCTCCTCCTCCTCCACCTCCTCAGCTTCCTCCAACAGCAAGCCCACCAGTCCCTTCCACTCCTCCACATCCACCACTGCCTCCTCTCTCTCCTCTTCCTCCTCCTCCTCCTCCTCCTCCTCCTCCTCCTCCACGCTCCCTTCCTCTGACCCCCCTCTGCAACTCAAAACCCCCTCGCTCTCGCTCCGCCTCTCGCCCTCCTCGTCAGCCGAGAGGGAAATCATATCAGCAGCGCTGGAGCGGGTGCAAGCCTACTGCTCCTCCCAGGGCGTGGGCCTGCAAGCGCTGTGTCTGTGGGACGACAAGGGCCAGCCGACCCAGCAGCTGGTGGGGCTATTGAGAGACATTGCTAGTGGGCTTGCTTATCTGCACGATCAGAGAATTGTGCACCGGGACTTGAAGCCGCACAACGTGCTCATCTCCCTGCTGCTGCCCAGCCGCCACAGTCAGCACAGCAGACACCGGCAACGCGGGCAGTCCCGCTCAAAGGCGCAAGCAGTGGTGAATGGGAATATGGTTGGGGTAACGCCGGGTGAGGACGTTGGGTCTCCTGCTGTGCCATCAACAGCAGGAGGAGATGCAGCAGCAGCAGGATCAGCAGCAGGATTAGCAGCAGCAGCAGGATCAGCAGCAGGATTAGCAGCAGCATTAGCAGCAGCGGCAGCAGACTCTGGAACTCCCACCGTCACAGCTGCAGCAGCAGTCACAGCATCAGCCGCCTCGGCCGCCACAGCAGCAGCTGCCATGGCTCGGGCCATACCTTTTCTGGAGGTTCGGATGCGAGGGAAACTCTCAGACATGGGGATAAGCAAGAGGCTGGGCGACGGGGCGAGCTCCTTTGACACGATGACAGCGGGGTCGGGCAGCAGCGGGTGGCAGGCGCCGGAACAGCTGGAGGATGGGTCCCGGCTGACCAAGTCGGTGGACATGTTTGCCTTCGGGTGCCTCATGTTCTTCTGTGTGAGCGGCGGCAGCCACCCATTTGGGGAGTGGTTTGAGCGCGACGCCAATGTGCTGGCAGGGAAGGGGGATCTTTTTCCCATCGACCACGTGCCGGAGGCTGTGGATCTCGTTGCAGCTCTGCTTGACAGGGACCCCGAGAAAAGGTAAGACAGCCTGAGCCAAAGCATCAACCTGTTTGGGAAGTGTCTTGTGTGTTTTGGGCGGCTTGCCAAACTGCTGGTCGTTGTTGGAAAGTGGAACGGCGTGAGGGCTGCACCATACAGCACTGTGCCTCCCTGCATCTTCCATCCACTCATCTTTCCCTCCCTCTTCCAAATCGCCCATCCGCCCTTCCCCCCTCCCTCCTCTCCAGGCCCCCAGCGCACCAGGTGCGGAGGCACCCCTTCTTCTGGCCAGCAGAGCAGCGACTGGCCTTCCTGCGAGATGCCAGTGACAGAGTAGAGGGCGAGGACAGGGAGCAGCACTCGCCGCTCCTGGACGCCCTAGAAGCAGCAGCGCCCCGGGCCATAGCGGGCAAGGGGGGGATCAGCAGGGCGCCCGGGGAGAGGGGAGGGGGGTGGAATGAGCGGGTGGATGGGGCGCTCCTGGGGAACCTGGGAAGTACAGGAGGTATAACTTCCATAGTGTGCGGGATCTGCTGCGTGTGATACGGAATAAGTGCAATCACTACCGGGAACTGCCGCCCGAGCTGCAGGTACGAAAGGGAGACTCAGTGTGCTGATTTCTGTATGCCTGATATATCTTAGGTTTTGCTGCAATGTGTTGTTTGTATCTTGGTGGTCTTGGTGCAATGTCTATAGAAATTCTCACTAACCAGTGTTCGCGTGTGTTCATGTCTGCAGGAGCGTTTGGGTTCACTCCCCGAGGCTTGAGAGATACTTCCGAGATCGGTTCCCTCATCTGTTGCTGGAGGTCTACCACGTGTTGCTGCAACACTGCGCCCACGACCCCATCTTCACAAAATACTTCGCCCCAGTGATTCCCCAATAAGCCATAAGATGTGGCGTTTATAACTAGAAAGATGAGCGCAACATGTGTGCAAGCTCGCTGGTAGGTCTTTGTAGTTTAGCGTATAACAGACAAAGCCTATGTTTTGTCTAATAAGCCTCTAATGTTTCATATCGGATAGTCCTCGTTCTGTATCTCGTGAATCGTGATGCCACGCGTCCATCTGTCTTGCCCACCCACACCTCCCCCTTCCCCCTCCCCACCTCCCCCTTCCTTCCCCCCGCGCTCCCCTTTCCGCCACTCCTTCAGCTCCCCCCCCGCGCGACCCAAATTCCAAATTCAATGACTGAATTCTGTTTTGAATCACAATCTGCTAGCTCCTCCTGAGGCTAGCTATTTCCGCCGCTAGCAGGTTCCTGAACTGCCATGGCAGCAGCTCTCGCCTCGCCTCTGACGTCCCGCATCGCTGTCTTTAGCCGAGCGCGCAGTCTATCCAACGGCGCCAGTGCATTCAACGGCGTGCGTCAAACGATCGTGTGAGGCGGGTAGTCCTGTTTCTCGTTGTCCGTACACGGTACTCCATTTCCGCCTTATGCTGCTGTTACATTGACTCACAGGCTCGTTACTCCCTAATAACTTGCAGAGGTAAATCCTTTTCTGCTCAGTGCGTCAACCGCGCCTCGCCTTCTCTCCCTGATTTTCGGCTGACCGCGAGGGCGACTCGATCGCGGGTGACCATGGCGTCAGCAGCATCGGACGGCGCAGCGGCGACGGCGAGCGGCGAGGAGGAGCTCGCGAAATTCGTGGCTCGCGACAACCGTCGCATGCTGCACGTCGTCTACCGCGTGGGGGACCTGGAAGCCGCTATTAAGTGAGTCGCACGTCGCTCATCATCGCATCATGACACGTCGCCTGTCGCACGCGGAAGCTGGATGTGCTCTATAGTACGTGAGGTGCCTTGGCGGGAGAGGAGGACTGCGAGATTCCGACCGAGCCATGACTGGAGATTCCGATTGTGGGGCAGGGATGATAGGTAGAAGGCGACAGGCGTTTTGTGTTAAAGAATCTTGCGCGTATGTCAGGCTGTCTCGGGTGTGCATGCTCGGCCGCGCACCGCTCGCCAACTGCCGTGAATGTTTGCTTGCTCTCACTGACCAGTACCCTTCGTGCTGTGCTCCCTGGGAGCAGGTTCTACAGAGAGTGTCTGGGCGTGAAGGTGCTGCGGAGGCGCGACTATGTTGGGTTGCCTCTGCTCTCACTGACCGGTTCCCTGCATGCTGTGCTGTGCTGTGCTGTGCTGTGCTGTGCTGTGCTGTGCTGTGCGGTGCTGTGCTGTGCTGTGCGGTGCTGTGCGGTGCCGTGCCATGCTGTGCTGTGCTGTGCGGTGCTGTGTTGTGCTGTGCTGTGCTGTGCTGTGCGGCGCTGTGCGGTGCTGTGCTGTGCTGTGCTGTGCTGTGCTGTGCTGTGCGGTGCTGTGCTGTGCTGTGCTGTGCTGTGCTGTGCTGTGCGGTGCTGTGCTTTGCTGTGCTGTGCTGTGCCTGGCGGCAGGTTCTACACGGAGTGTCTGGGCATGAAGGTGCTGCGGCAGCGCGACATTCCCGAGGAGAAGTACTCCAACGCCTTCCTCGGCTACGGCCCTGAGACCTCCTGCTTCGTTGTGGAGCTCACCTACAGTGAGTGACACAGGGGGCCTACGTGGACGAGACACAAGAATCCCATTTCTACTGTCTCAGATGTGTCTGAGCAGACGTGTGAGAACGCCTCCTTGGTTGAATGAGTCTTCTGAGAGCTCAGGCCAGAACTCAAAGACCCGTGTGTTGTGGTTTGGTTTGCCCCTCGCTGTTATTCCCCCCGGGCGGCAGACTATGGCGTGGACAAGTACGACATTGGAGCGGGCTTTGGCCACTTCGGCATCTCCGTTGACGATGTGAGGCATGGGCCTGGATGTTCTATTCCGCCTGTTTCTTTCCGCCTTCATTTTCAGTTTCTAGTGCATTCTTGGCCCACTCTTTCACACCCCTCTTTCATGGGTGCACAAGACGGTAGAGCTGGTGAAAGTGCGGGTCTCTCATGGTCTCTTATGGTCTCTTATGGTCTCTTATGGTCTCTTATGGTCTCTTATGGTCTCTTATGGTCTCTTATGGTCTCTCATGGTGTCTCTCCACCCAACCCAACCCCCTCCTCCTCCTCCTCCGTCTCCCTCCTGTGACTCCTCCCTGCCCCCCCAGGTGTACAAGACGGTAGAGCTGGTGAAATCGCGAGGAGGCAAGGTGACACGGAGGCAGGGCCAGTGAAGGGCGGCAAGAGCGTTATCGCGTTCGTGGAGGTGAGCAGGGGGGCGAAAGAGAGGCAGAGGATAGGCAAGGGTGGCTGTGGTCATGGCAGTCTGCTACCAGGGTGAAGACAGCAAGGGCGCGGAACGGCTTTCCATGCACATCATTATGACCATGTGTTGCAAGCGATTCTTGTGATGCATTTTCTGAACCCATTGTCAGCCCTCAAGTGGTACTTTTGACGCTCCTTTCATCTCCCCCCATTCACGTTCCCTTTTCCACTCGTCTCCTCCGCTTCTTCTGCCGTCCCCCACCCACAGGACCCTGCTGGGTACAAGTGGGAGATCATTCAACGGCCGCCCACTCCCGAGCCACTCTGCCAGGTGTGGCTCTACTGCCATATTTCAATGTGCTTGCAGGTTTGATTATGATGTGAAGTTGTAATGTGTGGCTTGTTTGCCGATTAGCAACCCCAATCACAAACAATGCCAGCAACAAATCCAGACGTTGCTCGATGGGTGTTTTTTTCGTTCTTCTTTTCATGCGACTGTGCTTCCAAGGTTCATGAGTCTACCTGCCTGATAGTGTGTATGATCGTGCCACGTGTACCATCATCGTGCCATGTGTATCATCATGGCACCATGCAGGTCATGCTGCGTGTGGGGGATCTTGACCGAGCAATCAAGTTCTATGAGAAGGTGTGTGCCAACACAGATGCATAATTCCCCACCATGAAAGCATACGCTGTATGCTGCCATGTAAGTATTGAACTCTACCCTTCAGTGCTTCGGCAGCTGCATCATCCTTCATTCATTGACCGCCACCCGCCACCTGCTTCTTGGTGAGAGAATATGCCCGCTTTCCCCTCACCCACTCTCTCCTCGTGCTTGGCCTTCACCATCCGTGCGTGCAGGCGTATGGCATGAAGCTGCTGAGGACACGAGACAACCCGCACTACAAGGTACGCATGCTCGTCTCACCCTGCCGTTGCAACCGCCTCCGTTTGTTCCTTTAGAAAGCTCTCGTGAGCGTTCTCTGAGAGCTGCTCCTTCCCTTCCCCCCGCTGCGCCTTTCATGAGTGACCGACTGACCTACCCCCCAACCCCCCCACCCCCACCCCCACCCCCCCCCGCCCCACCCATCCTGTTGCTGCGTCAACCCGTCGCCGTCCTGTGTTTCCCCCATTACGTGATAGCCACGGTGGGTGGGTACAGGCCAGAGGTGGAGAGTGCAGTGGTGGTTCTGACCACCTGGCCCCCCCCCCCCCCACCCCCACCGCAAACTCACTCTCCCCCTCGTTGTTTGTGTATCTACCCTTCCCCCCCATCCCTCTGCCCCCAGTGCACCATAGCCATGGTGGCGTACGGGCCTGAGGAGAGTTCACTGGTGGAGCCAACCGCCCGCCACCCCCCCCTCCCCTCCCCCCCTCAGCCCACCTGCCCCCACCCTCAACCCCACCGCAAACGTTCCTCCTCTTGTTGATGATTCCCCTTTTTCCCTTTGCCTCCCTCTCTCCCCCGTACACCATAGCCATGGTGGGGTACGGGCCAGAGGAGGAGTGTGCGGTGCGGTGGTGATTTTGAGGTTCTCCCCCCCCCCCCTTCCTCCCCTCCTCCCCAACCCAACCAACCCCCCCTTGTTGATGTATCCCCCCTTCCCCGGCCTCCTTCTCTTCCGCAGTACACAATAGCCATGGTGGGGTACGGGCCGGAGGAGGAGAGCGCGGTGGTTGAGCTGACCTACAACTATGGGGTCGAGTCATATGAGAAGGGCAACGCCTACGCCCAGGTACTACCTGCCCTCTCAACTCTTCATGTGCTTTCTCAGGTACTGCTGGTTCTCCCTGCTTTTGTCCCTTGTTGAGCTCTGCGGACTGGCCGACCAAATGAGTTATTTCTGGCCATGTGCTTCCCCCACTACTACCTATCTCCCTCATCGGCCTCCTCGTCTTTGCACCACCCCTCTCTCTATAGTACCCTCCCCTTTCCCTATTCACCACTGTCAACCGCCATTACTTTCCCTTCTATTTCAGATTGCGATAGGGACAGACGATGTGTACAAGACAGCAGAGGCCATTCGAGCGGCTGGCGGCAAGATCACTCGAGAGCCAGGGCCGATCCCCGGCATCAACACCAAGATCGTGGCGTGCCTCGACCCCGATGGCTACAAATCAGTGAGGATGGGTGATTTTTTAGCATGTGTTGTGAACTATTTGTGTAATACGCATTTTGTGACGATTTTGTGCCCATATTCTTCTCATTGCAGGTCTTTGTTGACAACCAGGATTTCCTTCGTGAGCTGGAGTGAACGAAGCAGTTTTAGCATTGCTTCTCTAGGCAACAAAGCACATTAAATACAGGCTCTTTCTAACGTGTGATGCATAGAATGTACCTGTGATAGCTGCTTGCAAGGCTATGCGCGTACAGCCGTTATTTCACTTAACGAGAATCGCACCTAGTCTTCAGCTACTTCGCGAGACTTCGCCAGCAGGAACAGTTCCCAACGATCTGGTAATCCTTCGCTGTTTTAAAGGTCACAATGTGCCCAACTCCGCAATTTTTTTTGCGATAATACCTGCCAATCCCGTGCCAGCTGGAATTCGGCAATTCTTGACGGAGCGGCTCCTAACGCTCACCATGCCTCGTCTCGCGCCACGTCACCAATGCCTGACGAGACCAAATCACCAACGACCGCGGAGACTAGCATAATGTCTTGCTTTCGTTGGCCCGGCTTGACGACGGATTCGGATTCGAGTTATACTAGGGCACCCGGGCGCCGCTTTCGCGACGACATGGCGGCAGCATGGCTGGCGCGACCAAGGCGTCAAGATGGGGGCCACACGGCAGAGACCGAGCCTGATTCCGAACGCCGTACTAGTTCTAGGAATCGGGAATGGCGGAGGAAGGAGGACGACGCGGAAGAGACGCGGGAGGTGGCGAGGGCGGAGCAGCGGGCGTCGGCGAGGGCGGAGCAGCAAGTGGCGGCGAGGGCCATTCGCGTGACCCCGAGTCGGACCCGGAGGCGTGCGAGCGGCCGTTCGAGCAGCCGCAGTCGTGGCGGCACCGGTGGCGCGGCAAGGGCGAGTGGAACTCGGGGCTGAAGGACTTCCTCCGGGATCCCCGCGCCGCCGTGCTCGGGTGCTGCCTGCCGTGCTACCTCTTCGCGCAGAC
The DNA here is from genome assembly GCA_027943415.1 of Closterium sp. NIES-67. Taxonomy (NCBI): domain Eukaryota; kingdom Viridiplantae; phylum Streptophyta; class Zygnematophyceae; order Desmidiales; family Closteriaceae; genus Closterium; species Closterium sp. NIES-67. The sequence goes on along the minus strand of BQMB01001711.1, from coordinate 29,259 downwards.
GGCAAGGAAGATCACCGACGGCCGCTTGCAGTTCTCGAGGTAATTCCGAGTCGCGTCGTCCTTCAAGCAACTCGTTCAGGTGGCGCTGAATCGTTGTGGCAGAACCGCTTTGAGTCAAGACTAAAAAACAGTCGTCCAGAGAGAACCCATTTCTTTACATGCTGCTCCGGAACAGCAGCTCTATTGCTCAAAGAACCAGATTTTCGGCACCTCCACCACCCCTCCCTTTACCTCCGCCCTTTCTTAGGGGCATGCGCCTCTTATGCCTCGTGGGAGGGTGCTAGGGCACACCCCTGTCTCTAATCGTGGGCCCCATTGCCTCCTGGCTGACGTGCGCGACATGCTACGTGCCCCTCCTTTGCTCCTCCTTTATCTCCCCTTTTCACGGCCTTTCCAATCTACTGCCTTGTGGTGGCTGCTGGGGTGCACCCCCTCTTTGGTCCTTGACCCCTTTGCCTACTGGCTGACGTGTGTGCCGTGCTACGCGTCCTCCCCTTTCCCATTCCCTTGCTCCCCTCCCAGGGCGTTCGCCACCTACTGCCTTGTAGGAGGGTGCTGGGGCGCACCCCTTTCCTTGATTCTAGGCCCCTTGGCCTACTGGCTGACGTGTGTCCCGTGCTACGCGTCCACCATGCGACGACAGCTGCGCCACAAGAAGGGGCTCCGGGAACGACCCATGGACGACTTTGCCGCCCATTGCTGCTGCCACCCGTGCGCGCTTTGTCAGGTAGCACTGCTGCTTTGTGTCTGGGAAGGCAATGAGCCTATGGACGTATTTAAGTGGCATGGTATGTGGTGTTGGAGTGCATTGCTTAAGCGGTATGGTATGTGGTGTTGGAGTGCATTGGCATGTCAGGCCGTTACCCATGTCATGCCATGTGTGGTGCACCTGTAATGTCTGCCCATGTGGTTCTTCGTACCCACACCCAGTTGGATGTCGCCTACCTGTTGTACGGTATGCCCAGCTGCTTTTTTGGCGCCTCAAATATCGTCTGTCTTGCTGTGTGCATATCAACTACGGTACGTCATGAGCCGTGCCGTTTGTGTGTCCAGATGCGCAGTATCTCCCTCTTGCCCTCTCACCACCGTGTGTGGAGTGGATGCAGGAGTACCGGGAGAGCCGCGAGTTTGACTTGGAGCTGGTGGCGGGGCCAACGCACCCCACAGTGGACAGACTACCGGAGGAAACAGCCAGGCACCTGGCGCACCTGCAGCAGACGCAGCAGATGGAGAGGTGACTCTAGGGAGAGGCTGTTTTAGATGTACTTCGAGATTTTTAGGAGTTGGGCAAACAGAGCAGATTAGAGAGCATGTGCTGCACACTTGGCTAGCAGTCAGTCGGTTCTTTCTGCTGCAAGCAGAGTGGGCCTTCGTATGGCTGGGTTTGGTTGGTTTGAATGGTGATGTTTCACTGCACGCTGCTGTTTGTCGGCGGCCCTCTTCTTCGTTGCCCATCAGTTTTCAATCCGATCTTCGTAGGCGAATGCAGTGTTGCAACTACGGGTACAAGAATAATTCTAACTAATGTCAACTTTTTGAGACAGCGAATGCTTCTACATCTCCTCAATGAGCTGCTTTATAGAGGGAATGGGTAGCAGCCCCTCTGTCCGCACGGCAAGCTTTGACTTATCCTTGCTGACGAACACCACTGTGGGCAGCCCACGAATCTGATGAGTGGTGGGATGTGGGCGGCATAGAAGGAGTGTGTGCATAACAAGGGCGCTTGCGAGGAGTGAGGGTGTGTGCGAGTGCATGAGTGTGCAAGGTTAAGGAGCGAGTGTGAAAACGGGAGGGAAGTCATAGAAGAGTAGACATGACATGCTGAAATATAGGGACAAGGCACATGCATGTGTGTGTGCGGACGTGTGTGTGCACGTGTGCAGATGGATGCATATGTAGGCATGTGTGCATGAGTGCACGAGTGCATGAGTGCATGTATGCATGGGTGCAAGAGAGCATGAGTGCATGGGTGCATGTGTGAGGGGGCCAAGGCACCTCGAGCTGGTTGGCGAGCTCGTACTCCTCGTCCGTGTCCACCTTGAGGAACAGCACCTCGCCATGGTACTCCACCGCCAGCTGCACGCGCCAGGCCACGGGGGTCGGTGAGGGCAATTGGGGGAATGGGGGTAAAAAGGGGCATCAGAGGCATGAGAGGCATGAGAGGCATGAGAGGCATGAGAGGCATGAGAGGCATGGGAAACAGCACGTTGCCATGGCACTCCACCACCAGCTGCACAGGACGGCTTGGGGCAATGGGGGCAATGGGGGGAATGGGGGGAACGGGGGTAATGGGGGCAATGGGGGCAATGGGGGCAACGGGGGGAATGGGGGGAATGGGGGGAACGGGGGTAATGGGGGGAATGGGAATGGGGGGAATGGGGGGAATGGGGGGAATGGGGGGAATGGGGGGAATGGGGGGAATGGGGGGAATGGGGGAATGGGGGGAATGGGGGCAATGGGGGGAATGGGGGGAATGGGGGCAATGGGGGGAATGGGGGGAATGGGGGCAATAAGGGAATGGGGGCAATGGGGGCAATGGGGGGAATGGGGGTATTAAGGGGCATGAGAGACATGAGGAACAGCACCTCGCCACGGGTAGGAGGGATGAGGAAACGAAGGGAGCAGTGAGGGATGAAGATGATCCGCACATGCATGCGCCACACGACGAGGCGTGGCAATCAGGCGTCCGCGGTTACAGTCACCTGACGGCACCTGACGGCACCTGACAGCACCTGACGGCACCTGACGGCACCTGACAGCATCTGGCCTTTCAACTGCTCCAATTCTTGCGCCAGCAGGATGCACGGGCCGCACCACGTGGCGTAGAAGTCGATCACCATGGGCAGCGGCCATCCCACCAGCCCAATCCCCCGACAGCATGTAACAGGCACAACTCGACCTCCCACCACCCAACCACAATTGGGCCTCTCACCTGCTCCAGCTCCTGCGCGAGCAGGATGCACGGGCCGCACCACGTGGCGTAGAAGTCGATCACCATGGGCAGCGGCCGATCCCCCGACAACAGCTCGTCCAGCTCCTTCCCGCTCACCTTGCGCTGCCCGTAGGGGTCGGGGGGCGGGGAACGGGGGACGGGGGACGGGGCGCGGGGGAGGGGGGGGGGGGGGGGGGTGAGGCGGGGGGAGCGAGGAGCCAAAACTACCCCGACAGCAGCGCGTCCAGCTCCTTCCCGCTCACCTTGCGCTGACGAGAGCAAAGGTGGGGACGCGCGGTTAGAGACGAAGGGACTTGCCGAGCGGACAGGAGGAACTTGAGATTTGTTGTTGAGACGTCTTAAAAAAAAGGATGAAAAATGAGAATTGACACGAGCGGGGGATGTGCGCGTCGAGTGGGGAATGCGCGTGTCGAGCGGGGGATGCGCGTGTTAAAAGGGGAGCACTCAGCGCGCACCACGAGGTTGCATTGGACGGAGAACGCTGATTGGCTGCTCGCCGCTGCTCTCGTCGACTTGCCCCTGAAGCTGTCCGATCGCAGCCCCCGAATGCCGCGTGTGCGAAGCGGATGCGACAGTGTTGCCGTCGCATGCCGTCGCACGCAATGTGACGCGGGAGACACAGTCGCAGCGGCACGTGATGACGCGAGGCCGCCAATTGAGGGAGCTACGACGACCGCGGACGCCATCTCTCAATCAACACTGGATCTAGGGGTAAGACGCGATAGGCGCCTGGGAGAAGCGGCACAGGAGAGAAGCAGAGGGAAGCAGGCGGGATGACGGAGGAATGGAGTTGAGTGAGACTCGGTGCTCAGCAGACTCCAAGGCGGACAGCCCTCGTGCTGTTTGAGTGAAGGCGCTTTTTGGTCAGCTCTACTCAAAAGCGCGCGGCGGAACGTGAGAGCCGCGGGAGCTTACGCGGAAGGGATGGCGGAAAAGGGGAACTGAGTGGGCGGGCCGGGCGCACAAGAACAAGCTGATTGGCTCGTGGAGATATTTGTAGGCGCCACGTAAAGAGTGCGGGAAACAAGGAGATCCCTGGGGAGGATTGCTCAACTTTCCGACACATCGGAGATCAATTCTTCTGTACAGCTGCACTGCTTGTTACGCATCGCATATTCTTGGTACAGAGTACGCTAAGACAAATGAATGTGAGAAAGCTGCATATGGGCTTAACTACTTGATTTCACCTAAGCATCATTCTCAACGTCCTATAAGGTTCAAGAAACACGTTGCACTGTACCACTGCTCAAGTTGCATAGATTCATGTGGTTATAGATAGCCTTTGTCAATGAGGTGCCTTTCAATTGCTTGTTGAGCCAACTCCCTAAATTTGTCATCCCCAGGACACTCCCTGCATTGAATGGTCAAACGAGTTTGCATGGATAGGGAGAGGAGAGAGTGAAAACAAGCAGTGGACACCACAAACACAAGCACCGCAGCGCACATCCACCCCACCCCCACCCCTTGTTCCATTTCCCAATCTCCCACTTTCCAATCGCCCTCTCACCTGTTGATATAGAATGACTCCCAGGCGTGCTCCATGCTAGTGTCAGCCACCTGCCATCCACGCCTCTCTCTTCCCTCCCCTCCCCCCCCCCCACCCCCCACCCCATCGCACATAGCCCCGCTCACTCACCGGTTGACGTCGAAAGACTCCCTGGCTCGCTCCATGCTGGTGTCAGCCACCTGCTGCAGCTGCCGCGATGTGAAGTGGTAGCGCGCCGCCACCTCTTTGAGAAACGAGATGTCCATGAGGAACTGGAAGGAGGGAACGGTTGAGGAGGGGGGGGAGGGAGAGGGGGAGGGCATGAGGCCAAGCGGGGGACGTGCGGGGGTACGCGCTGCCCCCTCCTTGAGAAACGAGATTCCATGAGGAACAGAAGGGAGGGCGTGAGGAGGGGGGGGGATGGAAGACCTAGACGAGTCATATGATGGACCAGCGCTCACTGCAGACTTGTCAGCGCGTCTCAACCAGAACAAAGGCCCACCCACCTGCTGCACACATCGCAGTACAGAGGCCAGGCCCACCCACCTGCTGCACACATCGCAGTACAGAGGCCAGGCCCACGCACCTGCTGCAGGCCAGTGGCGCCGACGAAGAACTGGGAGTCCTCCCACGCCTTGTCGTGGCAGATGAGCGTGAGCAGCGCCAGCCCGTACTGCGTCAGCAGCTGCAGCACAAAGCGGTCCCGCCCCGCCAGCACCTCCGATGCTGCGTCGGATATGGCGAGAGTTGTGAAGAGAAAATTCTGCATGGGAGGGATGCGGCGCCAGGAAGGGGATGGCATGGAGGGGCGTGGCAGGTGAAGGGGTGGCATGGACTCAATGAGTGCAGCATGTTGTAAGGGCTGGCATGGTGGGCAGCAAGGCATCTGTACTTAACCTGTGAAGGACATTTCAAGCCTGCCTCTCTTGACCGTGGATGCATGGGGCAAGCATGACAGCATGAGAGATTACATTCACGGGGCATGTGAGATGACAATTGGGGCATGTCAGATGACATTTATGGGGCATGTGAGAAGCCCAAGGCATGGGAGATGGCGTGTATAGGGCATGTGAGACGGTGCGTGAGAAGCCTAAGGCATGTGGGAAGCCATGTGGGAAGCCATGTGGGAAGCCATGTGAGAAGCCATGTGAGAAGGCATGTGGGAAGCCATGTGAGAAGCCATGTGAGAAGGCATGCGAGAAGGCATGCCATGATGTACTTGAGTAGGGTGCTCACCTTGAGTGCTTCGGAGGGCTGGGCGTCGTTGAACCAGAGAGACGCGTCTGACTCTACCTGATGGCGTGGGGGGCACAACGGGGATGGATAGGGGATATGGGTGGAGGGAGAGGACCGAGGAGGAATCTTCTCCAGCAAGGCATGGAAGGCATGGAAGGCATGGCAGGCATGGAAGGCATGGCAGGCATGGAAGGCATGGCAGGCATGGAAGGCATGGAAGGCATGGAAGGCATGGAAGGCATGGAGCATACATCCTCCTGGCTGTATTCCTCACACACTAAGCATCAAGTATCCCCTACACCACACACCTGGTCCATGAGGAAGTAGAGGTGCGGCAGCAGGGCATCCTCCATGCACGCATCTGGGTACAGCAGCTCCGTGGCCTTCTGCAGGCAGAACCCCATCCTCAGGTTCTCAACCCCCTCGCTCAGCTGCTTCTTCCACGCCTGCAGCTGCTGCCGCTTCGCCTCGCCCCCCGAGCTCCTCCGCTGCTCCCTGCTCGCGCGCTGCCCCGCCACAGGCTGCGTCAACCTCGCAGCCAGCCTTGGCAACTCTTCAGCGAGAGTGACGGCGTTGGCTATGAGCGCCAGCTGCTGCCGGTCGGTCACGGCCTTGTTGACTATCCCTGTGGATCCCGCGCCTTCCCCCTCTGCCCCGTCCGCGCCCTCCCCACCGTCTCCCCCCTGGCTGGAAGCGGCGGCGAAGGCGGCGGCGGCGGCGGAGGGGTCCCAGTCGTTGGAGGAGTCGTCGGGGTGCGGGCGCGGTTGAGCATGGCTGTGTACTGCGAGTACAGGTGCGCCAGGCCGTCTAGGGTGGGCGTGGTCAGCTGCAGGTTGACGATTGGAATGACATCTTCCAAAAAGTCCTGGGGAAGGGTCACGGGGGGAGCAGAGACATGAGAGGGGCAAAGTGTTGGATGTTGGAATCTTAGAATCCGAGACACACGTTAAGCGGAGGGGTCCCAGTTGTTGGAGGAGTCATCACTGCGAGTACAGGTGGGCCAGGCCGACTAGAGTGGGGGTGGTGAGCTGCACTGCAGGTTCACTATGGGTATCACGTCCTCCAGAAAGGCCTGGGGAGAGAAGGGAAAGTGGCAGGAAGCAAGGGACGTGGAATGGGGGATGGGAGGGGAGAGGGAAAGAGGAGAGGGGGAAGGGGAAGAATGGGGGGAATGAAAGAAGGGGAAAAGGCAGGGTTCAAGGGTTCAAGGGAAGGAAGGAGGGAGGATGAGCAAGGGGAAGCGGGGAAGGGAAGGGAAAGGAAGGGTATAAGACCGGGAGCAATCGGTGGCACAGCTCATATCTGCACCATGGAGTAGAGCCGGTAGGCGCTGCTCATACCTGCACCATGGAGTAGAGCCGGTAGGCGCTGCTCATACCTGCACCATGGAGTAGAGCCGGTAGGCGCTGCTCATACCTGCACCATGGAGTAGAGCCGGTAGGCGCTGCTCATACCTGCACCATGGAGTAGAGCCGGTAGGCGCTGCTAGTAAGCCGGAAATTCGCCACCGGCGCGTCAGCCAGCAACCTAGCAGCAGGGCTCCTGGGAGCGGAGGGCACGGGCAGCAGCGTCCAGTCGTCCCCCGCCGCCATGGCCTGCACGCTCTCCTCTATCCGCCGTATGTTCGCCTCCAGCGCCCGCTCCACGTTCGGCCGCACCAGCCGCATCAACACCGCCGCCATGGCCAACCCATGGTCCTCCAACAAGGAACAATGCCCCACTGCGATCTGCACGCACTCCGCAGCCAATCGCAGCCCGCCAGCCGCCGCCGCTGACGTCAGCACGTACTGTTGGAGCAGATCCCCGCACCACTCCGTTTCCCCATGCGCCCACAGCACCAGCTCCGAGGCACACGAGGGGGTGTCCCCGAAGACCGCTTTCGAGTCCTGTGCTGCTGCCAGGATTGCGGAGAACACCAGCCGTGAGATCTTCGCCGTGTAAGCAGCACCATAGGATACGCCCCCTGGCCGCAGCGGCTGCACGGCTGCCTGCACCTGAGCCCCGTGGGAGGATAACATCAACGTGTGGGCCCGCTTCGGGTCGCCGAGCCTCGCCAGCGCAGCCACGGCGTGCCGAAGCTCCGCCCGCCGAACCGACGGCTGCTGCGTGATTCCTGCCAGGAGCTCTACCAGCTCGGCGCGCTTCTCAGCTAGGCTCGTGTCGAGCGTCTCCAGGGCGTCTTTATTCACGGCTGGCCGGTGCCCCGCGCGGCACATCACCACCGCATCCTCCCCCTTCGCTAGGAGGTCCAGCGCCTCGTCTATGCGCCTCTCCGCCAGGCAGATCGCCATCTTATCCGGGATTAGCAGCAGGTTGGCCTCCTGGGAGGAAGCTTCCTTGTCGTCCTCGTAGACGGAGCGGTCGGGGTGGGCGAGGTGGGAGTGGACGATGGGCGAGCGGTCGGAGAGCGAGTGGATGAGCGTCGACTGCGTCGTCAGCAGCGCGCGCACGCTGCGCAGCTCGCCCTCCAGCTCCGAGATCTCCTTCGCCGTGCTGATAGGGGCACGCGGAAAACGAGGCAGACGGGGAGGGAGGAGAGGGGTGGGGGGGGGGAGTGTTCGGGAGGGAGGAGGAACGATAAAGTGCAGAAAGGGCTCGTGCATTTGAAAATTAATAATTCAGACCAGCTTGGTTGAGCTCGTGACGCTTTCGACTACAATGTTAAGCACAAACATTGCCGTACCGTATAAAGGACTTGTAGTTGGCGTAAACACTCTTCCGCATCTCCTCTGCCGACGCTCGCTTGAAATCCACCAGCTCCGCACACAGCTTCCGCAAAGACTGCGGATGAGAAATGCGTGAATGAACAAACCATCCCTCAAATCTCACAGGGAAATACTACAATGTGAAAGCCAAGCAGCCACGCAGCCGGAAATACGACCCACACATTCTCGCTCATGGTTTCGCATTTCGCCTGTTACGCAACGCACGTTTCCGCTAGTGGCTTTGCATTTCGCCTGCGACGCACCTTCTCGCTCATGGCTTTGCACTTGGCCTGCATGAACTGGTCCGCATTAAACGAGTCCGACTCCAGCTGCTTGATCTCCTGCCCGATCATCGAGTCCTCGCCGAACCCGTAGTTCGCCGGCCGCGCCTTCGGCGTCGGCGCGGGGATCGCGGGATTCGACCTGACGGCGCCATGAACGGCTGACTGGCTTGTTCTGGAATGCGGATCTATGGACTGCCGCCGGGAGAACTGCCGGCTGCTGGCCGTGCTCATTGTGGCCTCTTGGGTATTTAGGTTGAATAAATCAGGCGGATGGACACACTGAGGAATTCAGGGAATTGTTTTCTATTCTGAGAATTTCTAAGAATACTAAGATGCTGAATACGGTGGTCCGCGACTTCTAGGGTAAGACAAGGGCATGAAATTCCCCATTCTGATCAATGTCGACTAAACCTAAACCTGCTTGAATCTTAGATTCCTATGAACTATCCAGTCATCACGCGGCGAAGGACGACGATGAATGCTCCACGCGTTGAAGTACAAAGCCTCTCTGTCAAGGCGAGCTGAACAACAGTTACCTTGGCTGCGTCAGCGAACAAGTAGAGTATGTAGCTGTCAAGGCATGGCGGCAGGATCAGGGTGCCAGGGAACTGAACCCGAGGGGTGACAATGTCAACAAGACTCGGAGGGTATGGGACTACAGTACGAGGAACTCCTCTTGACTGACAAATCCGTTATAGCGAGGGACTTACACCGATAAATGATATTTCCACTTTCTGTACAGAAAGGACTTAGATCGCAGAGATTGCGAGCTCTAGTAATCTGTAGCGACATGAAGAAATGCAGAACAGCAAAGAACTGTATTCGGGAAGGTAAAGGATGTCTCTCCACTGCCTGAAAAGGCCTCAAGCGTGCGATACTTGGTCGAAAACGAAGAAATTTCTACACGTGGAGCGCATCGGATCTGCTTCGTCCCCAATAACCTCGCACGAGCGGACTCGATTCAATTGACAAATCGCTAAATTCGATGACTGGCCGTTCTCCATAGTTTCCAGGGCAGCTGCACCAAATTGTCCAATTGACGGTCGCCCCGCCGGACATAACGGAAGGAACCCGTTGCAGCCAAACTCCAGCTGGGCTCACTTGTTCCCGTTTTCTCACCAACCATTCTCAGGTCTGATCCCCAACCTGCACCAGACTGTACCGTGCTCAACCTGCCGAATCCCCTCCCTATCCCACATCCACATCTGCTGCCCCATCCACCTGCTGCTACAAGGAGCTGGCTTGCTGGCCATGGAAGTTCTTTCCAACGCCCTTGCTTCAAGGGCTTTAGCTCTCTCTCTCTCAGCAGCATCGTCGCTGCTCGATTTCCAGAAACGTCGAGCCCTAGCGGCCGGACTCAAGCTTTACCTTTCTTCCCTCAGCGGCTTGCCGCTGTTGTAAGTCCAGCCCTCGCGGCCGGACTTGTAAGTGGAGGTCTTTACCACACCGCGCCTCCATCAGGAAGCAGTGTCAATTCGTGCTCCGAACAACTCTCCGACCTGAAATCTAGACCGTCTAGTCCGGTAATCGACACGTTACTTCAGTCCTGCCGTGTCCTGGTCTTAAGCTCATCTCGGAAACTATGCCTGGCGTGAATTCCAAGGCCAAGAGTCCCACGGCCATGGCCGCGGACGAGCAGCAGGTGGCGACTCCCATCAGCGCCAAGAAGTCTAAAGCCCTCGCAGCTGTCGCTGCTGACGAGAATGGAGCCACTCCGTCCGAATTAGGCTCGGCGAAGAAGTCTAAGAAGAAAACTAAGGACGCCGATACGCCCGCGAAGCGGAAGCGCGGTTCGACTGCTGCAACGGAGCCGGCGGCGGAGGAACCTTCCCCGAAGAAGAAGTCGAAGAAGGCTGCGGGGGAATCCGCGGCAACGGAGGAAGGTTCGGCGAAGAAATCCAAGAAGAAGCAGCAGAAGAAGGCGAAGGACCAGGAGGCGACAGCGGAAGAGCCGGAGAAGGAGGAGTCTGGTGCCTCTGCCGACGCGTCAACGTCTTCAGACGAGGCTGCTAACGGAGCTGGAGCGGAGATCACGGGCGAGGTTGAGGGTTCATCGGACGGTCCGGATGAGCCGGCGGAGGAGGAGGAGGACCGTGAGGACGATCCCAACAGCATCGACAATTTCCGTCTGTCGCCGGCCGTGAAAGCCGCGCTCCGCCGCAAGTCGATCTCGTCGCTCTTCCCCATCCAGGCGCAGACATTCGACATCGCGATGGACGGCGCAGATATCATCGCGCGCGCGCGCACGGGGCAGGGCAAAACCCTCGCGTTCGTGCTGCCCATCGTCGAGCGCCTCAAGATCCTCAAGGAGAGCGGCGCGAAGACGGGCTTCGCGAACCGCAGCAAGTTACCAAGTGTGATCGTGCTGGCGCCGACGCGCGAGCTGGCGAAGCAGGTGGGCGACGACTTCGAGTACATCGGGCGTGCGGCGGGCATGTCCGTGGTGTGCGTTTACGGCGGCGCGCCCATGGGCCCGCAGGAACGCGCGCTCTTCCGCGGTGTCGATATCGTCGTCGGCACGCCCGGACGTATCAAGGTACCTTAAACCCTGACCCCCCACCCCCCCGGGGCATCAAGTCACCCGTAGCCCCTCATTCTCGCGTTTCGTTCGTTTCCAATCCGCTGACTCCCTTCCTGTTCAACTTGTCGTTTTCCGTCGCTTCGTGCGTTCGTCGCCGCTCATCTCCTGTTCTCGTTGTGCGTTCTGCCGATCGCTATCTCTCCTCCTCTCCCCTTCTCCCCCGGGCAGGATCTGCTGCAGCGGGGGTCGCTGAAGCTGAACGAGGTGCGGTTCAGGGTTTTGGACGAGGCGGACGAGATGCTCGACATGGGCTTCGTCGACGACGTCGAAACCATCCTGCGTGAGTCGAAGCAGTTCGAACACCAGTCTGGAAATCTTGCGCGAGTTTCCAACAGCGACATGCCATGCTTTAACAGGCGTCCGTCCGGCTCCTTGTTTTCTCTTCCGCGGTACTACAGTACGTGGTTTTCCAGCAAAATGCAAACCAGTTGTGCTGACGTGCACGGCTGCCGTGTTGCCGTGTTGCCGTGTTGCCATGCTGCCTGTGCCGCGCAGAGTCGGTGGACGACCAGTCCAAGGTGCAAACGCTGCTCTTCAGCGCCACCGTGCCCGAGTGGGTCAACAAGGTCAGTCGCACGCTATCTCTTTCTCGCCGTCTCTCCACTCCCTTTTCCTCCAGTGTCTTTGTCCAACCCTTTACCCCACGGGTGAATATAGAAACCCGTTTGCTCCTCCGTTTCCCCTCCCATTCTCACCGCGCACTCGCCTCTCCGCTTCCTGCCTCCGCCCACACCCCCGCCCGCGCGTTGTACCAGATATCGAAGCGGTTCTTTAGGGAGGACAAGCGCATTGTGGATCTGGTGGGCGGCGAGCGGCAGAAGGCGAGCACGAGCGTGCGCCACCTGCTCATGCCGTGCCACACCAAGCAGCGATTCCAACTCGTCGCTGACGTCATCGCCACCTACAGCCTGTCAGTCGCTCCCTCCCTCCCTTCCTCCCTCCCTCCCCTCCCCCCCCCCCCCGCCTGTCATGAGTGATGAGTGTCGTGCAGGTCGTGCAGGTCGTGCAGGTCGTGCAGGTCGTGCAGGTCGTGCATGTATGCGTGCGTATCGTCCTCTCTGCCTCCCCCTGCCCCCGTTCGCCCCGTCCTAGACCCTGCTTTCCATGGCGCACACGTGCTTTCCGTGGCGCACACGTGCTTTCCATGGCGCACACGTGCTTTCCGTGGCGCACACGTGCTTTCCGTGGCGCACACGTGCTTTCCATGGCGCACACGTGCTTTCCATGGCGCACACGTGCTTTCCGTGGCGCACACGTGCTTTCCATGGCGTTCCATCTCGCTCTTCATGTATGTTTCCGCGCGCCCCCGTGTATCATTGACACTCCGCTCATCTCCTCCCCCCCCCACCCCCAAACCCCAGCGGCGGCAAGGTGATCCTATTCGTGGACACCAAGAGCGCGGCGTCGGAGTACGCGCAGGGCCTGGCGCACCTGGGAGCGCGCGCGCTGCACGGCGACGTGGTGCAGCAGCAGCGCGAGGTGAGTCAGCAGCAGAGATAGATGTGTGATCACGAGACGAGATCGTTTCCCCTTCCGTGGCATGGCCGGGCATGGCCAGACCGACCAACTGCCGCACCCACCCGCATGGTGTCTCTAGGGTGCTCAGACCTCTGCTGGCTCTGCTCAGACCTCTGCTGGCTCTGCTCAGACCTCTGCTGGCTCTGCTCAGACCTCTGCTGGCTCTGCTCAGACCTCTGCTGGCTCTGCTCAGACCTCTGCTGGCTCTGCTCAGACCTCTGCTGCTCTGCTCAGACCTCTGCTGGCTCTGCTCAGACCTCTGCTGGCTCTGCTCAGACCTCTGCTGGCTCTGCTCAGACCTCTGCTGGCTCTGCTCAGACCTCTGCTGCTCTGCCAGACCTCTGCTGGCTCTGCTCAGACCTCTGCTGGCTCTGCTCAGACCTCTGCTGGCTCTGCTCAGACCTCTGCTGGCTCTGCTCAGACCTCTGCTGGCTCTGCTCAGACCTCTGCTGGCTCTGCTCAGACCTCTGCTGGCTCTGCTCAGACCTCTGCTGGCTCTGCTCAGACCTCTGCTGGCTCTGCTCAGACCTCTGCTGGCTCTGCTCAGACCTCTGCTGGCTCTGCTCAGACCTCTGCTGGCTCTGCTCAGACCTCTGCTGGCTCTGCTCAGACCTCTGCTGGCTCTGCTCAGACCTCTGCTGGCTCTGCTCAGACCTCTGCTGGCTCTGCTCAGACCTCTGCCTCGCCTCTGCTCCCCTCCTTCCCCAGGTGGTGCTACGCGCGTTCAAGAACGGCGAATTCCAAGTCTTGGTTGCAACCGACGTGGCGGCAAGGGGGCTGGACATCAGCGACGTGCAGCTCGTGCTGCAGGCGCAGGTGCCCCGCACCGTCGAGACCTACATCCACCGCTCCGGTCGAACCGGGCGCGCAGGTACGGCAGTAAATTTGCCGTGACAGGACCGGAAGCCCCAGGAATAGATCACACAGGCGGAATCCACCCCCCCTTCTCCCTCCCCCCTTCCCCTCCCCCCTTCCCCTCCCCCTTCCCCCCCCCCCCCCCCCCCCCCCCCCCCACATGTCATGTGTGATGATAGTTTGGGACAATTCCCTCGTTTCACCTCCTCTCCTTTGCGTTGCGTCACTGCATCTGCGCGCCTGCATGTCCTCCACTGCGTGCAGGCAACACGGGCGTGTCAGTGCTGGTGGCGGATCGCTGGTCGGGGCGGATAGTCGCCAACATCGAGCACACAGCAGGGGTCAAGTTCGAGCGGGTCAGCCCGCCCCAGCCCGCCGACCTCGTTAGAGTGGCGTCCGCTGCAGTCACAGCGAAAGTCAAGGCCGTAGGGGACAGGTGAGGGAGGGGGTAGCAGGGGAGGGGCTATCTTGTGTTTGGGTGTGGGTCGCTCGCTGGTGTCAAATCTGTTTATGAGACGTCTCTGCCCCTGTAGTACCTTCCTACCTCCCTCCATTTTCTATCTCCCGACCTCCTCGCACCCAACATTGCCGCCTGCTGTTCTATCCGCCGCTGCACCGGACAACCTTGTCTTGTCTCCCTCGGCCTATCCCGCAGTGTGGTGCCGCTGTTTGAGGAGTCCGCCAAGGACCTGATCCAGTCAACTGGCCTCTCCCCTGTTGCTGCCCTGGCCAAAGCCCTCGCATGCCTTGCGGTGAGTGGAGCTCTTGCCTGCTGTGGCAAGGCAACCAGCTATTGATTCAATCCCACGGTATTGGCACAGCCTAAGACCCTCACATGTGTCCTTCTCCCTCAAGCTGTATCACGCCGTGCCCTCTCGCGTTTCTAGTCTGCCATCTCCTGACGCCTTCTCTCCTGCGCCTTCCTTGCTCCTGATGTGGCATCACGTGGTGCATGGTGTTGCTATCCCACAGGGCCATACGGAGCTGAAGGTGCGGTCGCTGCTGTTGAGCCAGAATGATCAGGTCACTCTGCTGCTGCGCTGCTCCTCGCCCTTCTACTCCCCCTCGTGAGCACGCATGCCTCTGTAACCATGTGCCACGTCGTGCTTTGCAACCACGCCTAACATCTTCCCCATGCACACTGCAACCTTATATTCTATTCGGTAATCCCTCCCTCAAAGCGCATCACTCCCCCCCCCCCCCTTCTCCAGCTACGTGATGCGGTTCTAACAGCAGCATCCGACGCCGGACCAGACGCGAGCCACCATCTGAATTGCTCTCACCCTCACTCTCTCCTCCCCTCTTCCCCTGCCCCCTGTCCCCCCCTCCTTCCCCCCGCCTCGCCCCCCTAATCCAGCTACATGCTGCCGTTCTTTGAGCGCCACAGCACCTGACTGACACCCGACCAGGCCCAAGCCAGCAACGACATCAATTTCCACTGTACTCTCCCTCTCTCCTCCCCTGTCCCACCTCCCTGTTCCCCTGCTTCCCCCCCTCTCCAGCTACGTGCTGCGTTTCTTTGAGCAGCACTTGACGCCGGATCAAACACGCGCTATCAACGGCATCACTCTCACTGCTGACGGCTGCGGTGCCGTCTTTGACGTACCGGTGAAAGACAAAGACCTGTACCTCAAAGGTGAGGCACGCACGGGTGAAGGGTGAGGCTGGTAGGATGTTCTGAAAACGGCAGAGCTATTGACCAACGTCACTCTCATGGCTGATGGCTGTGGTGCTGACCTTGATATGCCCGTGAAGAATAAGGACCTCTACCTCAAAGGTGAGGTAGGCTGCTATCAAAAGGTACGCCATTGACAACGTTACGTTCAGCCTGTGGTGCCTGCCGCCTTACGACAGGGCCGTGTACCTGAAAGGTGAGACCTGCAGCCTGCTGTGGTGCTGATCTTTACGTTCAGGTGAAGCACCCTTCTGAATCTGAATGCACCACTCCCTACTGTCTTCATCTCCTGTCCCTCGTTCACTCGCCCTGCCCTGCGCTTGCCTGGAAGCTGTCCAACCTTTGCACCTAACACTACCACAGCACTAGCGGCTGCCAGCAGCGGTCATTCAAAGGTGGTGGAGGAGCCCAGGGTACGGGCCAAATCCCCCCAACACTGAACCCTTTCTCTCCCTACCCTTCCCTTTTCTCTCCCCGTTATCGCAGCGGCGGTAGCGGCTGCCAGCAGCGGACATTCAAACATTCAGGTGGAGGAGGCAAAGTCGCTGCCCGAGCTCAAGCAGGCTCCCATGACCGGCAACAGGTGAGACCCGCTGCTGCAGGGTACAGGTACGACCCGGTGCATCGAACGGGTGAGGGGCCGCGCATGGGGGCAGGTGAGGCGAAGAGGCATTGAGGCAGGTGAGAGTTGTGTGAAGAGCAGCAAAGGGATGACCCAACTTGCGCTGACATCTGTGTTCGTAGAACGGGCCAGATGCGCTGTGATGTGCGCAAAATGAATCAACGGTGCTGATCGCTGCTCTGCTCCTGAATTTGTTTTTTCTGGCTCGCCCTCTCTAACCCTTTCTGTTCTCTAAACCTTTTCTCTTTCACCTGCTTTCCTTAAAGCCCGCGTGCCAAGTAGTTCAATGGTAGGAAGGTTGGTTGGATAGGAAGACGGGATTGGTTGTTGAGTAGTTCTCTTGGGGAACTCTCAACCAAAGGTAGGAAGCTCGAGGCATTTTTGGGACATTTGGTATGCTGGTTTTAAGAGCCATCGCCTCGCCACCCTCTTCACCATCTCATAGCCTTTCCCTGTGAACCTCTCCCATCTCGCGACTTTCTATCGCCCGCTGGCTTGCCCTCTATCTGTTCACTCCCTCACTGAATCCCTCTTCCCTTTCACCCTCCTCTCTCCACCCTCTTCGCCAGCCTATGCATCCAGCCTTTCCTGTCAATTCTCCCATCTCGCGCCTTTCTTTTGCCCTCTCTCTTCCCCCGAGCGAAGGGATGACCAATAATCTTGCGCTGACATCTGTGTCCCTAGAACGGGCCAGATGCGCTGTGATGTGCGCAAAATGAATCAACGGTGCTGATCGCAGTCCTCCTCCCAAACCAACCACTTTCCGTTCCTCACCTCACCCTCCTCCTCTCCCTCCTGATTCTTCTCTCTCCCTGTCTCTCCGCTCTTCTCCTCTCCCCTCTCTTATGCTCTCCTCCCTCTTGCTGTCCATTGGCCTCTCCCTGCCCTTGTGGTCTCGTTCCTTGGCACTCCTCTCTCTCCTTCCCATTCCTCCTCCCCTCTCTCTCTCTTCGCCCCGCCCTGCGCTACCCCCTCCAGTCCCGGAGGCCCAAGGAGATGGGGAGGAGGAGGTGGTGGAGGTGGAGGGGGGAGCGGTGGTCGTGGTAGGTTCGGTGGTGGTGGCAGCAGCAGAGGGGGCGGAGGAGGGGGTTACGGGGGGAACAGGAGGGGCGGTGGTGGCAGTGGTGGTGGTGGGTGGAGGAGTGGCCGAGGTTAACTGATTTACAGGATTCTTGCACCTTCAATACTCAGCACTTTCCTGGGCTTCCTTCCCTTGTGCTTCCTTCCTGAAGCGCAGTTGACACACGTGCATGTGCCGGCTGCCTCTGCTACTGCTGTTGCTGCTGACACCCTTGCTTGTTTAGCTCCACACTAATGGACGCCAGCGTGTCAGCAAGGCTGTGCTGCAATTGGCATCTTATTGCCGTGTCACATGTCATTCATTGTATTGCAGATTTTGTACTCATGCTTGTCCTTGTTACAGAAAGCTGATCATTCCTACGGTAACTTATATCTGACGATGGTGGTCTAGTATGGGATTGGACCAAACTAAAGCAACCCAGGTCAACATGCAGATTGGTAAAAAACACATCACTCGTTCGTTCCACCTATGCCTGCAGAATGGTCTGAGATTGAGGGCGTATTCCTACAGGAAAGTGTCCAGTACCAGCAAACCCGAAATTGAATCTGAAACGCGATACAGTAAAGTCTAAGGATTAAAAACGCGAATTACTGTGCGGTTTAATTCGGTAGTTCGCGAAGTTCGGTTCCTGGTACTGAGCGCGCTGAAGTAGGAATGCGCCCTGACATTTAGCACTGCACTCAATGTCAAGGGTGCCGTTTGTTGAAGTATACTCCACAAAGTTTACTTATGCATTCCTTGTTGAAACTAGGAACTAGGTATCAAACATGTGTATTTGTTATGTTTGCATAGACTGTATAGGGTCATCTCTTAGAGGGTACAATACTTAGGTATATCTATCTGTACTCTCCCTCTATCCCATCATTCACTTCTCTCAATTTGATATGGTATCACGCGTAGATTAGGATCCCCCCACCTACCGCTTCCGCTCGTCCCTAGCTAGGCCCCGCCGTGCCTCCCCCTAGCCCCGTCGCGACCCCCTGGGCCCTGTCGTGCCCCTCGCCCTGCCGCGCCCCTCCTGGGCCCCGTCGCGACCCCCTAGCCCCGTCGCGACCCCCTGGGCCCCGGCGCGACCCCAGCCCCGTCGCGACCTCCTAGCCCCGTCGCGACCTCCTAGCCCCGTTGCGACCCTCCCGGGCCTTGCTGCGCCCTCGCCCCGTCGCGCCCCTCCTGGGCCCCTCCTGGGCCCCGTAGTGCCCCTCCTGGGCCCCGTCGCGCCCCTCCTGGGCCCCCCCTCCTGGGCCCCGTAGTGCCCCTCCTGGGCCCCGTAGCGCCCCTCCTGGGCCCCGTCGCACCCCGCCTCGGCCCTCCTGGGCCCCGTAGTGCCCCTCCAGGGCCGCGTCACGCCCCTCCTGGGCCCTGTAGCGCCCCTCCTGGGCCCCGTCGCGCCCCTCCTGGGCCCCTCCTGGGCTCCGTAGTGCCCCTCCTGGGCCCCGTCGCACCCCTCCTGGGCCCCTCCTGCGCCCCGCCTCGGCCCCTCCTGGGCCCCGTAGTGCCCCTCCAGGGCCGCGTCACGCCCCTCCTGGGCCCCGTAGCGCCCTCCTGGGCCCCCCGTCCAGCCTTCAGGCCCCATCGCGCCCTGCCCGGCCCCGTCGCGCCCTGCCCGGCCCCGTCGCACCTGCCCGGCCCCGTCGCACCTGCCCGGCCCCGTCGCGCCGCTCGGCCCCGTCGCACCCGCCCGGCCCCGTCGCACCGGCCCGGCCCCGTTGCACCTGCCCGGCCCCGTCGCACCGGCCCGGCCCCGTTCGCGCCTGCCCGGCCCCGTCGCGCCCGCCCGGCCCCGTCGCACCTGCCCGGCCCGTCGCATCGGCCCGGCCCCGTCGCACCCGCCCGCCCGTCGCACCGGCCCGGCCCGTCGCACCCGCCCGGCCCCGTTGCGCCGTGCCCGGCCCCTGCGCTCATCCCTGCCCCGGCCCCTTCCTCCTCACTGGTAGGGTCCCCCCCCCCCCCTCCTGCACTGCCCTGCACCGCACTGCACAGCCCTGCACTGCCCTGCCCCGCGCTGCACCGCCCTGCACTGCTCTGCTTTGCACTGCACTTCACTGCACCGTACTGTCCCGTCCTGCCTTGCCCCTGATGGCGGCGGAGCTTCGCTTCGACGCTGAAGGCCAGCCTCTGGAGTTCGAGGCGTGGCTTGCCGACCTCCGGCGCCAACTCACTGGCCAGAGGCAGGATGGTGAACGCTTTCCGCACACCTTGACGGTACGCTCCCCTGCCCAGACCCCCCTGCTATTCTGCCCGCTGACTCCACACCCACTGAGCGCGAGTCTGCTGCTGCCACTGCCCGTGCGCGCTCTGTGTGGCTTTCTCGCGATGCTGTCGCCCAGCTTGCCATTAGCAACGCCCTTCCCCCGTCCGAGCGCCCTCGCTTTAGGTCCCTCACTACTGCTCAGGCATACTTAGATGCTGTCATCAAGCGCTATTCTACCCCTCCGGCTGCCTCGGTGGGTCGTCTGATCCTCCCGATGCTCTTTCCTGACCTTGCATCTTTCCCCACTGTCTCTGACCTCGCTGCCCACCTGCACTCGATAGATGAGACCTGGCGCGTTGCCTGCACTGACGCACAGCTTAGAGCCCACCAGCCGCCCATTACCTCTACCCTTTACCTGCTTGCCACCCGCCTCCCTGACCGCCTTGCTGTCGCCCGCGACCGCTTCCTTAGCATTCACCCCGCAGACCTCACCCTCACTGACTTTGTCGACACCCTGACTGTGATTGAGACCCGCCACTGCTCCATCGCCCAGGCGAGCGGTACCGTCCCGGTCCCTATCTTTCAGGGTTGTGCCCCCGCTCAGTGTACCTTCTCCGACGGCTCTGCCGCTGTGGCTGAGACTGCTGCTGCAGTGCAGTTTCGTTCGGTGAAGGGCCGCCGCCCCAAGGTTGGGCGCGGCGGAGGAGGCGGGGGTGCTGGAGGGGGTGGTGGTGGAGTCGGGTCGTCTGGTGCTGGAGCGGACGAGGGTACCCTGGCCCAGTCCAGCTGAGCCGCTGCCCCTGCAGTCGCAGCAGCAGCAGCCGCAGCAGCCGCCGCAGTCGCAGCAGCCGCAGCCTTCGCAGCAGCCGCCGCAGCCGAGGCAGACGAGTGTCCTCCCGCCCGGGTGGCCCGGCGCTGGCGGTGGTCGGGCGCGTGGTGGTGTACCGAGTGGTGGTTCCGGGGGCGTGCGTTGTCAGTACCAGATCCAGACCGGTCCTCGCCGCGCTTCGTTTGCGGTAAGATCGGTCATTCCACTCCCCGCTGTTTGTTCGCGCCTGGACGACCTGTTTCGTCAGCGCTTCGGCCCGTCGCCAGACCTCCCGGACTGGCACAGCATGCTTAGACGTAGTATTCCGATTTTTGACTTGGACATGGATGCCATTGTTGCTGCTCTGCATGTGATGTATGCTGATGACTCTAGTGTGCTTCCCGCTTATTACTCACTGTCATCTAGTGTAGGTGTGCCTAGCTTAGCCTCCCCTGCTGCGTCAGGCGTAGGATCCCTTGCTTTGTTTTAGTCTTGGTGCTTCCGCCGTCGACCCGACGCCAAACGCCTCTGCTTCGCTTTCCTTCACCTTGGACTCTGGCGCTTCCCGGTGCTTCTTCCGCGACTCCACTACACTGACGCGCTTCCTGTTCCTGCTGCCGTTTCTCTTGCTGACCCCTCCGGCGGTCCGGTAGTCGCCCGCAGTTCCACCACCCTTCCCTGTCCGGCGGTTCCTTCGGGCTCTCTCACAGGTCTGCATATCCCCTCGTTCTCCAGGAACCTAGTTGGTGTCGGCTGCCTCCAGGACCTTGGCGTCACCACTACGTTCCCTGGTCACGAGCGGTATGCTGTCTGTACCGAGGCCGCCACTGGTGCCCCCCTGTCCACGTTCCCCCAGGACCCGGTGTCCGGCCTGTTCACTCTGGACACCGTGACCCCCCCGGCTGGAGCGCTCACCCAGGTTGCTGCTGCCTGCTCCTGTCGGTCCCTCACTCACCCGACTCTCCTTTGGCACCACCGCCTAGGTCACCCTGCGCTCCCGCGTCTGCGTCACATGTCCCAGCACGGTCTTGTCCTTGGTCTCCCAGGTTCTCTCCCTGCGTTTCCCTCCTCCCCAGCCCCACCTTGCACGCCTTGTGTCGAGGGTCGGCTTCGCCGTGCCCCTCACTCCTCCCCTTTTCCCCTACCGCCGCGCCGCTGCAGACCCTGCACTGGACGTCTGGGGCCCCGCCCCCGTCCCTGGGCCGCGTCGAGAGCGCTACTTCCTTGTCCTTGTCGACGACTTTACTCGTTACACCACAGTCTTTCCCCTGGAGCGGCAAGGCCGACGTGCCTGGCGCTCTCATCCCCTGGCTTGTCTCTGCGTGTGTCCACCGCGGTCTCCCTGTCTTGCGCCTTCACTCCGACCGTGGTGGCGAGTTTGTCTCAGGTGTCCTTGGTCGCTTTTGTCGTGCGGAGGGCACCACCCAGACGTTCACCCTACCGGACTCCCCACAGCAGAATGGGGTCACTGAGCGACGCATCGGTTTGGTCATGGAGGTGGCTCGCATCTCCATGATCCATGCCGGTGCACCCATTTTCTGTGGGCCGTTCGCTGTGCGCTACGCTTCTCACCAGCTTAACTTGTGGCCGCACCCTCAGCAGCCGCAGGTTTCGCCGACCTGTTTTGGACTGGGTCTCCTGGTGACGCGTCTGCGTTCCACGTCTGGGGCTGCCTTGCTCACGTCCGTGCCTCCGACACGGACAAGCTCACTGCCGCACCCTTCCCTGCGTCTTCCTCGGTTTTCCCCTTGACGCGTCCGACTGGCACTTTTACCACCCGCCGTCTCACCGCTTCTTTCACTCTCGCGACGTCACCTTTGACGAGTCCGTCTCCTACTACCATCGCTTCCCCACCGTGGTCCCCCGGTTACCCCCCCCTGTTCCTGGTCACTCCTTCCCCGGTAGTCCCTGCCCCTCCTCCTCCTCCTCCCCGTCCGCCCCTCTGGTGTGTCCCACGTCACCCCCTTCCGTCGGTGGACCCGGTTGAGGAGTCTTCTGACTCTGGTGGCCCTCCTGCGCAGTCCTCGCCGGCCGCCCTTCCCCCGGCGTCCCCTCCTCCACCGCCCTGCCGCCGCTGCGCCGTCGTGGTCGCGCCGCCGCCGCCGTCGCAGCACCCGTTCGCTGACTCTGGGGGTGCTCGTCCCGGTCGCCCTGGGGGTGGTCCTCTGGGGGTGCTGGTGTGGAGTGCCGGTGGTAGCCGAGGAGCAGCTTGCGGTCCAGGTGTCGCCGTTGTGCCGCCGCAGCAGCAGTCCCCGCCGGTGTCAGCCCTTCCTGCTCGGCCTTCCGTCCCCCGACCCTGCGTCTGTTCCTCTCCGACCGTCTCCTCCTCTTCCTGTCTACGACCCTGTGTTCCCTCCGCCGGACTCGTCCCCGGCCCGTCTTCCCCCTCGTTCCCTCCTGTGTCCCTCCCCTGTCTCCTGACCTGACTCTTACGTCGACAACCTGGTCTTTGCCACAGCAGACAGGGACGCACTGGCCTCCGTGAAGGCAGAGCTGCTGAAGAGACACACGTGCACTGACCTTGGAGAACTGCGCCGCTACCTTGGCTTGCAGATCTCCCGGGACAGAGCATCGCGCGCCATCACCCTGACTCAGTCACACTTGGTGCGCCAGGTCCTTCAGAGGTTCAGCCTTCAGTTCTCCTCTGCACAGCCCACCCCTCTGCCTGTAGACCACAGACTCTCTGCTCCAGTGTCTGAGGAGTCGGTAGAGCCCAGCGGCCCCTACGCAGAGCTGGTGGGTTGCCTCATGTACCTGATGACTTGCACTCGCCCAGATCTCGCATACCCTCTCAGCATCCTGGCTTGCTTTGTGGCCACAGGCAGACACCGGCCGCAGCACTGGTCTGCCGCTAAGAAGGTTTTGCGTTATCTTGCTAGTACATCGGGCATGGGGTTAGTGCTAGGAGGACGCAGGCCAGTGGTCCTTACTGGACACACAGACGCTTCGTGGGCAGACGACGCCGAGACACTCAGGTCTACCCAGGGCTACTGCTTCAGCCTTGGCTCAGCTGCGGATGATCTTCGCGTGCACCGTCGTGTAGTCCAGCTGGTGGGTAGGGGGGCGAGGAGAGGTAGGGCATCACAGACGGATGTGTGGTTAAGGGATGACCGGCAGAGACAAGCAACGATATCAACAGGCATGCAAACACAAACATTAAACAAGTTTACCTCCCGCTGCTGGAAGACCTTGTTGAGGATGTTCAGTAGCTCCAGCACGTCGGCGAGGAACATCAGGAGGAGCCAGAAGCAGTAACTGGTGACGAGCGCGTACAGCTTGGCGTCTTACTCCTGCAGCATGACCACGATGGCCGGTAGGACCTCGACCAGGTGGATGACCGCATCCCCGCGCGACAGCCAGCGGATGTTGTGGATGCCCTGGAGCTCGAGGTTCGTCGACATGAACACGTCCTGGAGCTCCAGGAACCGTTGATGCCAAGGGTTGGAGCGACCGAGCAGCTCAACAATCTCGCGAAGGACGTTGTCCACCATGCTGAAGACAGGGATCTCCTTGGCAGCTGCCTTCGCCGCCAACGCCTCTCTGCGTGGGATAGGGAGATGAGATTCGAACTAGGAAGAAAATTAGGGATTGGCAGTATAAACGAACCAAGAAGCAAATATACATGACATGTACACCGCAAATGGATGACGAACCGATGGGCAATGCAATGGCAAGCGACAAGGTGCGGAACGCGAAGACGAAGGCGGGCCACATGTCCAGAGCGCGATCCCATCATGACGGCATCGCCGTCAGTGCTGATTCCAGAGATGCGGCCGAGGTCGACGCCAATCGCCTGCAAATGGGACAGCAAGAGTGCAAGAAGCGGTGCCGCATCCGCCTTATCCACTGTCAGCAGAGCCAGGTACTCGGTTACAAGCCGCCCTTCTCGGATGAACGTGGCAAACACGATCATGTGCTTGCCACGGCAACGATCTGTGCTTTCGTCGAGGCTCAGGCCAATGTAGGGACTGGCCAGCAGGTGTTGGAGTTGAGTCGTCTGCAGCCACGTTGCCGTTGCTTGTGTTAGCTCGCCGAAGCCGTACCTGTTACACGACACGCACAGGCCAACTTGTTGTAAGTTTCATATGTAAAGACGAGTCAAAGAGAAGTTCATAGTCACTGGAGTTCTCACCAGTTATAGTACGTGCCGTAGGCTGACTTCGGGAAGCCCTTGAAACCGCACGATGAGAGGTAGCGCACCAAACGAATCCATGTTTCCATACACTTGGCGCAGAAGTAGAGGGAGTCGAGCAACGCAATGACTCGCTCCTTGTCTTCGACAGTCGCGCGGGGATGCATGTCGATCCGCTGCAGGTTCGACGCCAGTTGCAGGAGATCGTCCTGCTTGGACATGGTGAGGCGATGCTTCTGAGTCCCGGTGGGCTTCTTGAACGACTGGGTGTGCACGTCGGTAGCTCCCTTGCCCGAATTGCCGGTACGCCCTACAGGTCATGCATGCACTGCGCAGGTCACTTGAAGGCCGGGAGCCCATCGTCAGTTTTCAAGAGCATGAGCCAAGGGAATCTGTCAGACCAGCGAGATTTAAAACGCTCTTGTGCTTCAGTATAGATGTCCTCGTTGGTTCTAGCAGTGGACTTGCCGCCAGACGATTCTGGTGTATCCGCAGGTACAGAGGGCCTCGACACAGGCTCAGGCGGATCCTGGCATGTCGACGTGGAGGCGTACGGCAGAATCACCAGCCTGTAGCGGAACCTCTTCGCCGCCGTCACCGACGGCGTGGTGCCGGCGATAGGACCTGAAGCAGTGGGCAGGGGACTTGCATCCGCAGACTTCTTGCCCGCTGCGTCGGGAACATGCGTATTGCCATCAGCAGGGGCAGCATCACTAGGCTTCCTCGGAGGGCTACGATCGGAGGCATCGGACTGCCGCAGGAACTCTAGCGCGGCGCGACCATCGCGGAACTTCTCGACACACCAATACTCTTCTTCTTGTTTGTCATAATCTGCCTCGTCTACGCCCTCATCGAGGTCGGCCTGCTCCATGGCCTGCAGGCGCGGTGGGGAAAAAAATGCACAGATAGAAAACCGAGGGTCTACACGAAGCTTGGGTGAAGCTTTGCTGGAGGGGGGACTAGCAGGGTCGTTTTCCCGGTCAGTAATGAACTGATGGAGAAGGAGGGGGTCTGCCAGCTGCAACTCCATCGCGGCGCGCGAGATGCTGTCCATGCATGAATGAACCAGCCAGTCGTCGCATCAGCATGGGTGTGGTGCCTCGTCTGTTGTGCCTCGCCCATCAAAACGCCTATGGATTGGCGAAAACAGCCGTGTTTTGGTTAAGGACCAATCGGCTGCTCGGGCTATCTCTGTGCTGGCGCCATCGCACATAATTTGACCGCCCGACGGCTCGGGCCGCGCCAGCGCAAATGTAAATTCGGCGTGATTGACGGTGAAGACAGAGGTACCAACGCAAATCTCGCACCCCCCCCTAAAAAGACGGTATTAGTGGAATCAGAGACCCCCCCCATACAAGGATGAAGCATCAGAGCACACTTGAAAAAAAAATCTGAAAAATCAGCGTAGGTACATAATCTTCTCTGAAAAATCAGAGTAACATAGAAAAAAATCATTTTTGGGATCAGAGTACACCCCAAAAAAAACTCTGAAAAAGGTATGAATCATAGTAAAAAGTCGGCAATTTGGGGGCCTGTTGTGTACCACTTATATTATCTCGACTGTCTCTTGTTCCAGTGGCTGGTCTAGTAGTGCCGCCCTGGGTTACTCTTGTTTAGCTTGTACTCTTGCTGGCTGGTCTTCAGACCAGGGCTTATTTTATCAGAGTAAAATACTCTGATTCTCTGAAAATCAGAGTCGTTTTTGAAAACCACTCTGATGGTCCTGGGTAAATTTCTGAAAGTATAAGTTTTCTCTGATTTATCAGAGTTGGCCAATGTAGCACCCTGAAGAGTTTTCAATGGGGGGGATGCTCCTAGGTTTTTCCTTGTACTCTCGGTATTCGGCTAAGTCCTCCGACTGCCAGTCACACCCCTCCCATACCCCACGCAACCTGGATAATTTTGGCTAAGTCCTTCGCAGCTGGTCACATCCCGCCTCATACCCGCCGTAACCTGGAAGTTTTCGGCGAAGTCCTCTGTAACCAGTCATAACACACTTATACCCCACGCAACCCAGGCACATTCCTCCTTCCCACATCCAACCCAACCTAGCCCAGCTGTGATCAGTGCTGTTTGACTGGCCCTTACCATTAATCACGCTAGTTTTCAGGTGTGTAACTTGGCACGGGGTTGACACGTAAACATCGCAGCTGTCGCAACACAGCAAAGGCGATTGGTACAGCACATGCGCCAGCCAATCACAGGCGTGTTGTTTCTATACTTCGCTCACAAGCATGCAAGCTTGGCTGTTGTTTTTTCCCACGCGAAATTCCTGCCAGCGTGAGTTGCAGTGCTGACTAAGGACGAGTTTAGTACCTGAGGCGAGCCCCGAGGGAAGAATCCGGGGGCATCAAATATAGGTACAGGCGAGATGAGATCCCCTAAGCCAGCACTTTGGGTCATCTGGTCCGTCAAACCTGATGCCCGAAAACCTGCCTAGGGACTTCCCCGAATACGGAACGCGCCCTATTAAAAGTATTTCGGAGCAGAGCCTGTATGATTTTTTTGGGAGAAACCCGGCCGAGACATCCCAGTTTCCAGCCGACTGTATTGGGCAGATTTCGGCCCAAATCTCTATAAAGCTGCACGTTTCAGCGTTCATTCAGCACAAGTCTTGGGCACGGAATTGAAGGGGTTGTGTATGTGTATATTGGCACGCGCCTAGAAAAAAAGTGTGGTGCGATTTGGCAGTCTTCCGGGATAGCGCACCACGGTGCGAAATAGCCGTGGGAGTGAAGTTCACTCGGTGAACCCTGGGCATCAGAGTTTCTATTTGATAAGTGTGAAAAAACATGAAAAAAAAATTAGGCCGCAGTGTACAGGACCAGGGCAGAGCTAGGCCGCTGGCACCGGAGGCCAAGTGTACTACGCGCGCCTAGCGACGCTGCTGCAGCTCACGCAGGAGGAAGTACCGCAGCTGAATGTGCTTCGCTCTGCCCTCGAGTCGAGGCTCCTGACACGGGAGGATCATGGCCCTGTTGTCAGCGTACAGGACCATGGCAGAGCTAGGCCGCTCACCTAAGACAGTGAGCAAGAAGGTCAGCCAGCGGAGCTCCTGTGCCGCCATGGCACCGGCGTAGATCTCGGCCTCACAGCTGGACTGGGCAACAGACGAGGAGCGGGTAGCTCTCCACGAGACGGCACCTGAACCAAGGTTGAAGCAGTAGCCCTGCGAGGACCTGAGGGTCTCGATGTCGTCTGCCCAAGACGCGTCTGTGTGTCCAGTAAGGACCACTGGCCTACGTCCTCCTAGCACTGACCCCATGCCCGATGTACTTGCAAGATAACGCAAAACCCTCTTAGCGGTGCTGAGGTCGGTGTCTACCTGTAGCCACAAAAGCGAGCCAAGATGCTGAGAGGTATGCGAGATCTGGGCGCGTGCAAGTCATCAGGTACATGAGGCAACCCACCCAGCTCTGTGTAAGGACCACTGGGCTTTGCTGACTCCTCAGGAACCTGGAGTGGAGAGCCTGTGGTCTAGAGGCAGGGGAGTAGGCTGTGCGGAGGAGAACTGAAGGCCGAACCCCTGAAGGACCTGGCGCACAAGTGTGACTGAGTCAAAGTGATGGTGCGCGCTGCTCTGTCCCTGGAGATCTGCAAGCCAAGGTAGTGGCGCAGTTCTCCAAGGTCAGTGCAAGTGTGTCTCTTCAGCAGCTCTGCCTTCACGAAGGCCAGTGCGTCCCTGTCTGCCGTGGCGAAGACCAGGTCATCTACGTAAACAAGGATGTAGAACGGAGTCTGGCTAGCACGAACGAAGAGCGAGGGGTCTGCAGAGGACGGAAAGAACTGCAGGTCAGCAAGCATAGCACGGAGGCGCCGGAGGAGCCACTGGGTCCCAGGAGGGAAGGTACCAGTGAAACCCTGAGGGCGACGCAGGTAGACCTGCTCGTGTAGAGTGCCCTGAAGAAACGCAATGGAGAAGTCGAGGGAGTGAAGCTCGTAGTCACGCTGCGCTGCTACGTGTAGTAGCACCCGAAGAGTAGTCATCTTCGGGGTCGGAGCGAAGGTCTGGAAGAAGTCCACCCCCTCACGCTGACTGAAACCTCTAGCCACGTAGCGCGCCTTGAACACAGGCGGCTCTCCAGGAGGGCGCTTCACCTTGAAGAGCCAGCGGCCATCAACTACGTTCACCCCAGGTGGGGGAACTGCGTTGACGTAGTTGCCGGTGGATCTCCAAGATACCATCTCCTGCTCCATGGCAGCTATCCACTGAGAGGCCCAGGGTCCCGAGACCGCCTCAGCGTAAGTGCGAGGGGTCGGGATGTCGAAAGCGTCGGGGTCACCCTCAGGGACTAGAAGCATGGAACAGAGATGGGGAGCAGCCTCGGACAGGAAAGCAAGCTCGTACTGCCGGTCCTCCAGGACGTCACTGCCAAGGGCAGGAGTACCCCCGACAGACGGAGGACAGGCAGGGTCAGAGACCAGAGCTGTGGCGTAGTCAAGGCGGCGGGTAGAGGCGAAGTCAGCGACCGCAGTGACAAGGGTGTCAAGGCTCGAAACCGGAACAGACAGGTCGGTAACGAGAGAGGCAAGGACCCGATGAACAAGAGGACGAGCGGCACACAGGTAGTCAGACAGAGGGGGGAGCAACGACAAGGGAGGACGGAGGGGGCGACGGGAGAAGGGAGGACGAGACGCTCGGGAACAAAGCAACATAGGGTGAGAGCGTGAGACAGCGGAGACAGGTCGAGCATGGGAGGTACGGCGAGACCAGACGTGAGACGGGGGAGTCGGGTCAGGAGACAGAGGAGGGGACACAGGAGGGGAACGAGGGGGAAACCGGCCGGAGACGCGTCCGGAGGAGGGAACACGGGACCGAAGACAGGAGGAGGAGGAAGCACGGGCACGGGGTCAGGGGACGGAAGGCCGAGCAGGCGAAGAGCGGACACCGGCGGGGACTGCTGTGACGGCGGTGTGACGCCGACATCGGGACCGCAAGCTGCCGGGCGGCTACCTCCAAAACACTCCACACCAGCACCCCCAGAAGAAACACCCCCAGAGCTGAGAATCCCTCGAGCACCGGTACCACCCCAAGGCCCGCCGGACAAGCCACGACAGGAGTCCCAGGACTAGTACCCACCCCAAATCCAGCACTCCCAGAGGCAACCAACTGCTGCGGTCGCGACGGCTGC
>BQMB01001710.1:0-25803 GCA_027943415.1 Closterium sp. NIES-67 | reverse complement strand
AAATGCAGAGGGGGAACCAAAATGCAGAGGGGGAACCAAAATGCAAAAAAAAAAAAAAAAAAAAAAAAAAAAAAAAAAAAAAAAAAATAAAGGGGGAACCAAAACCTGCAGAGTGTGGGGGAACCAAACAATGCAGAGGGGGGGGAGGGGAACCAAAATGCAGAGGGGGAACTAAAATGCAGAGGGGGAACCAAAATGCAGAGGGGGAACCAAAATGCAGAGGGGGAACCAAAATGCAGAGGGGGGACCAAAATGCAGAGGGGGAACCAAAATGCAGAGGGGGAACCAAAATGCAGAGGGGGAACCGAGGGGGGGAACCAAAATGCAGAGGGGGAACCAAAATGCAGAGGGGGAACCAAAATGCAGAGGGGGAACCAAAATGCAGAGGGGGAACCAAAATGCAGAGGGGGAACTAAAATGCAGAGGGGGAACCAAAATGCAGAGGGGGAACCAAAATGCAGAGGGGGAACCAAAATGCAGAGGGGGGAACCAAAATGCAGAGGGGGAACCAAAATGCAGAGGGGGAACCAAAATGCAGAGGGGGAACCAAAATGCAGAGGGGGAACCAAAATGCAGAGGGGGAACCAAAATGCAGAGGGGGAACCAAAATGCAGAGGGGGAACCAAAATGCAGAGGGGGAACCAAAATGCAGAGGGGGATCTAAAACAAGAGCAGCAGGTTCAGTCAAAGCAAACCACCTTGAGTGGACTCAAAAATCACCAAAACAGGATGGTCTTGACTCTTGAGTCGACTAAAAGATCACCAAAACAAGATGACTTTTGAGTAGACTAAAAGATCACCAGAACAAGATGACTTTTGAGTAGACTAAAAGATCACCAGAACAAGGTGACTTTTGAGTAGACTAGAAAAATCACCAAAACAAGATGACTTTTGAGCCGACTAAAAGATCACCAAAACAAGACCAGCCGGTTCAATCAAGCCAAACCACCACGTGAAGAGCCCGCAACGGAAGCTCACCGGATAGAAAGTCAAAACGGGGAGTGTCAGAAACAACAGCAGCTGCGCATGGTACGATGGGGGTTGAGTGGGCGAAAGGGGGGAGGGGGAAGGGGGGGAGGAAGCGAGGGATGTTGGCATGCATTTTAGCCGCTGTGGGTGGCACCAGAAGGATGAGAAAATGAGAATTCGAAGAGATGGGATGGGGATGGGGAAGCTGAGAAAGCTGAGAAGACTACAAACAAAAAAGAGGGAAAGAGGAGGGGCAAAAGGATAAGGCCCGTAAATACTATAGGATGACAAAGCAGAAAGAAAAAGGTGGGAAAGGAATGGGGGGGTGGGGGTGGTGTGGGGGGAGATGAGTTGAGGTAGCAGAGAGAGAACCGTTGGTGTGCGGGGGAGGGAGGGGGAGTGGGAGGGGAGGGGAGGGAGGGGAGGGGAGGGGAGGGGA
Organism: Closterium sp. NIES-67; assembly: GCA_027943415.1. NCBI lineage: Eukaryota > Viridiplantae > Streptophyta > Zygnematophyceae > Desmidiales > Closteriaceae > Closterium > Closterium sp. NIES-67. The sequence continues at coordinate 24,395 of BQMB01001710.1, read as the reverse complement.
GGGGAGGGGAGTGGGAGGGGAGGGGATGACAAATGACAGTGGGTAGGTGCAAGGTGCAGCGCACTTACCTAAGTGCCGGTAGTGGAGCACCGAGTTTTGCTCTGCGATGGTGTGCGGGTGCTCTAGAGCCCCTGAGACGAACGCTCCTAGGAAGAGCTCCTGCGATGGTGGCATGGACAACGAAAGCGGGACGTGTGTGAGCTAGAGAGGGAGAGAGAGGAGGGGGGAGGGGAGGGGGGGGGGGGGAGAGAATTTACGAAGAACATAGCAGATCACAATTACACGAGAATCCAAGCTTACCCAGTAATGGAACATTACCGAGCTTCTCACAACTGAGCTGAACTAGTAGAGCAATACCGAGTTTTGATTGAGACGTCTCAAGACCTGGGCATTACCGTTGCATGGGTAATCAGCGTCGCAGCTTCCCCACTAAGATGCATCTCTTTCTCCCTCTCCCTCTCCTTCTCCCTCTCCCTCCCCTTCTCCTTCTTTTCATTCTCCTTCTCCCTCTCTGTCCCACGCCCCGCACCACCGCGCCAGCTGCAGAAGCTGCTGCCCACGGCCTCCTGAGCCACTCGCTTCACTCGAGAGAACGGCAGATGGAACAGTCCTGCCACTCCTAAAGATGCTCGCCTCCCCTCGTGCCCTTCCCCTCGACTGCTCTCCCCCTCTTGCCCCTCCCTCTCTTCCTCCTCCCCTCCATTTCCCCCTTCTCCCCGAGCCTCCATCGCTTCCGCTTCCCTCCCCTCCCTTCTCCCCCTCCCCTCCTCCCTGCTTCCCTCCCCACCCCCACCACCCCCACCATCCCTCTGCCGCCCGTTTGAGCCCCACTCTGCAGAAGTCCCTTTACCACCTACACCGCCGTCCCTCTCCTCCTCCCTCCTCTCTGCGCTCTCAAGGGGTGCCTTCCGCTCCTCCTTCGCCCTGCTCTTCCTCTCCCCATCTTCACCAGGGGATCGCTTCCTCTTCTGCTCGCCTGCGCCCTTTCCCTGTTCGGATCCGTTCATCTTCTTTTGCCCCTGACTCCCCCCCTGCGCCTGCTTCCCATCCTGCGCCTGCTTCCCCCCTGCGCCTGCTTCCCATCCTGCGCCTGCTTCCCCCCTGCGCCTGCTTCCCCCCCTGCGCCTGCTTCCCCCCCTGCGCCTGGTTCCGCTTCCCCTTTTCTCGCAGCTCCTGCTTTAGCTTGCGCGCCTGCTCTCTTTGCACAGTACTGGCAGTGTCGGTAGGCGCAGCAGACAGACGGCTACCAGAAGGTGGCTCAACCGCAGGTGAAACAACCAACGCCGCTTTTGCCTTGGCTCCAACTTTCCCTGTGCCTGCAGGAGACTGGGCTGCTGCTGGTGACTTGGCTGCTGCTGGTGACTTGGCTGCTGCTGGTGATTTGGCTGCTGCTGTTGCGGAGTTGGACCCTGGAGTCTTAACACTCGGAGTCTTAACACTCGGAGTCTTAACACTCGGAGTCTTAACACTCGGAGACTTAACACTCGGAGACTTAACAGATGGAGACTTGGCACTGGATGATTTCGGTGCTGTGGGTTTCACTGCTGGAGGCTGCGACTTTGTCGAGGTAACAGCAACAGCAGCAGCACATCCAGCAGCAGCAGCAGCAGTCTCCTCCTCCTCCTCCTCCTCCTCATCCCCCTCCACATCCACATCCACATCCACATCCTCCTCCTCCTCCTGCTCCTCCTTGTCACTCTCACTGTCGTCCAACACAACGACTTCACAATTGGGTGGCATCTCTCGTTTCTCGCCTGCAGTAACACCTCTCTTATTGGCAACCCCGTTACAAGCCTTCTCGGCTTCCTTTCCTTCGACCCCTCTATCCATTCCCCCTAATCCATTCACCTCTCCTTTCCCCTGTGCCTTCGCTTTCAAATCCCCTGCTCCCACCCCCCCATTGTGTTTCTTCACATCCTTCCCTCTCTCCTCCCCCTCCTCCTCCTCCTCCTCCTCCTCCTCCTCCTCCTCCTCCTCCTCCTCCTCCTCCTCCTCCTCCTCCTCCTCCTCCTCCTCCTCCTCCTCCTCCTCATCATCATCATCACTATCTACCAGAATCACATCCCCATCCGAATCCTCCTTCTCCCCCACAGCTGCACTTCGTCCGCGGCTCTCAGGGAGTCGGTGCTGCTGCTGGGGGCGAGTACCGCTCATGCCTGAACCTAAAAAATGCGGCAACGGCTAAGCAATGGCAGCGTTGACGGGACGACGGGGCGACCAGAGCAGCAATGTAATTTGAGGCGACCAGACGTCGAAAGGGATGGAACTTGAGGCGACCAGAAGTCTAAAGGGCTGGAATTTGAGGCGTCAACCTGACGACAGCAACGGCTTTTGGGACGTCTCGGACGTCTAAACGGCCTTAAAAGAAGGAACCTGCGGGAATGTGCTGCTTGCGACTCCTGGGGAACCCTGACTCCACTGCAGAACCGCGAACAGGAGTGATTGACTACTGGGAAAAAGTGACCAGGGACTATATGGTAATTAGATGGTGATTAGATGGCGACTAGATGGTGATTAGATGGCGATTAGATGGGTGAAAAAAGGTTGCCGCAGCAGTCCCGGTGTACTTTGAGTCGACTCAAAAATAAAGCAGCAGTCCGGGTAACAAGCTGGTCGGAAACCCCGCAGCCTTCGGTGTCCCCTAAGCCCGGCCAAAACCTCCAAGAAAGACGGGGAAAGGTGCTGTGGAGCGATCGGATCGAATCTAGGACGGAATCTGACGGAATCCGGCAGAAAATAGAATGACAGGAACAGCGTGCGTGAAATGCGGCCTGAAGCCGGGAGAGAACGAGGCGGAACTGTCGAGGAGGATCAGTTGATGCAGGAACGTATACAAGCGGTAAGCGATGCTGCTAAGAACGGGTACGGACTGGAACTATGGCGGGGAAGAAACTAGGGTTCGTAAGGAAAGGCAAGAAACGAAAATGTGGAGGGGAGGATAAGGAATGGGTTTGGCTTTGAGGATGCAGGGAAGAGCTCCAGAATGATGGGGTGGGAAGGGAAGTAGTGCGGGAGGAGCATCGAGAGAGCTCAATCGTGGTGAAAAGCGATTGTCATAGCTCCTACAAGTTTCGGAAAAGTGTATATGGGGAATAAGTAATGTGCCGAGGGCGCTTGTAAAGAGATTGCGCACCCCTGACTCAACTTGTGCTGGCCAATCACAGACCTTGCCTCGAGCGTAACGACAAGTTGAGCAAGCAGTCATGACCGCCACCAAACCAGTATTGAGGGTTCCAAACTTCATTCCGTGGCTCGGATTTCACAAACTTATAAATAGTCCAATCATGTTTTGCCAACTGTTCATGGCACGTCCAAACCGAACCAGAGTAAAGTACAGGACCATTTGCAGCTCCTCCTCACACGCCCACCCTGATCTCAGCCTAAAGCCTCCTAGAATTTTGCGGCGGGATTTATATTCTGTCTGGGTCCTTGTTTCTGGATCAACCTCCTAGATCCCCAAACCCAAGCCAAGCCTCTTTACTAGGTTCAGACATAAGAAGCATGCTACCGACGTCGCGATCTGCAAAGTCGCCATCGCGCTCTCACTCTACCATGGCCGTCGCGATCCCACAGTAGTGTGCAGCCGTCTATTGTGTAAGGAGCTCGCCAATTCTGACGGATTCGCTAAATCCGTCCGCACGTGACGCCACGTTCCAGCCTCATTCCCGTCCAAACCCCTTCGACTATTCGTTATTCTGATTCAACTGATGAACCAGGTCAAGAAGGATCGACGTTGAACGACCTTCCACCACCACCACCACCATCATCATCATCATCAGCAGCAGCAGCACCACAACCATCGCCAGCGCCAGCGCCAGCAGCTTCAGCAACAAAACCCGTCCCTCCTCCTGCGCCTCTCCCCCCACCATGCGCTCCTCAACCCCCCCCTCCCCCTCCTCTCCGCTCCTCTCCTCCCCGCATCCCCGCCGCTCCTCCCCCTCCCGCATTCTCCCCATCCCCTCGTCCTTCCCAGGGCCAGGCCCCGTAGGCCCTCTCTCACGATCAACATTCTCAAACCTCCATATCCTCTGGAGATGGCAGGGGCATCTTCCGCTTCCCACGCGGCAGCTACTCCTCTGCTGGCTATTCTCTTTCCTTCGCTGGTTCAAACCCTCCGAGCCCTTTCTAGTTGACATCATGGTTTCCAAAGGCCTCTCCAACGCTGACGTGTACCACAAAGTTTTCCCCGTCTGGGTTTTTTCGCAGCTGCCCGCGCTGCTGCTCGTCAGCCTTCTCTCAAAGCTCATTGGCTGCAAGCCCACCGTGGTTATCGGCGCAATCCTTGGATTCGCCACTACCGCACTAACCATAGCAGCCCCTGCTCCCCTGGCCGACACTCTCATTCCTCTCACCTTCCTTCAGGCCAGTCAGGTAACCTTTGCTCTCTCCTTCGCCGCTCATTCCGCCTTCTCCGCCCTCTCTCTCGCCTCGCTCCCCCGGTCTCACTACACTCTCGCGTCCCACGGCAACCATGCTGCCACGCTGGCGGGATCCTGCCTGTCGGCGCTGCTTGGCCGAATCATGGCGCGCCACGTGTCACTTTTGGTGCTCTTTACTGTTTCGCTGGTGTGCCAGCTTCTGTCTGTTCTGGTGGCTGTGCTGCTGCGTCCTGCTGCTGCTAATGTAGGCACAGAGACAGAAAAAGAAGCAGAAAAGGGAGCAGAGCCAAGAGCAGAGCCAAGAGCAGAACCAAGAGCAGAATCAACGGCAGGGAATGTAACAGGAGGGAGAGGAGAAAACGCAGCAGAAAAGAGACCAGAAAAGGGACACCAGTTGATAAGCTCGGCGCGCCACTCATGCCTGCCTTTGCACCCTCTTCTCCACTCTATCCTCGGAGCCGTGGCATCAGTAGCAGCAGACGTGTGCTGCGCCCTCTCTGCCCCCACCGTGCTGAGCTGGTCGTGCTGGGCTGTGCTGGCCGACAGTGTGCATCGCATGGTCATGACCTACTGGCTCTCGCTAGTGAAGGAGCTCGCACCACATCCACATCCGCACCGGCAACAGCCCACATCCCTGCTTCCCCTGCCGGCTCAGCTTGGTCTGGCCGCGTCTGCGGCGTCCTCCGCATCCTCCTCCTCTGCCCTCTCCTCTGCTGTATCTGCTGCTGTCGCTCCTGCTGCTTCTTACCCTGGCTTGGCTGGCGTTACAGCAGGCGCAACAGGGACAACAGCAGTTTTATCAGCAGCAGCAGCAGCAGGGGCAGCAGCCATTGCAGCAGTAGCAGCAGGAGGAGGCAGAGGAGGTGTAACAGGGCCCGTGTTACCACCTCTCTACAGCCCTTCTTCTGATTTTCTCGGACCTGTGCCTGGCAATTCAACCACGGAACAGACTTTCGTTCATGAAGCAACTATGGCGCCCAAGTCAGGTTCTCTTGGGTTTGGACCGGCTACATCTGAAGGGGGTTTTCCAGGGAGTGGGCTCTCCAGTTTTCGACCTGTGGATTCTCACAGACATGGCCTTGGGGAGTGGTACCCCCGTGGGCATCGCAGATTGCTGGTGTATCCGCCACTGGTCGAACAACAGTTGGTAGTGGCTGAGCCAGGGGTAGCAGATGGAGCAGCACGAGAAGGGTTTGACAGCGAGAAGAATCTGCTGAAGTCAGTGCTCTTAGATGAGACCACCCCAGCAGCTGTAGCAGGAGCAGCAAAGCCAGCAGCAGCTTCTGATGCAACTAGTGCGTGCTACATCCTAATGAACCTGGCTGCTGCACTTGCCATTGTTGCTGCTGCATATCTCCCACTCACCCATGCCCACACGATCATTCAGATCACCTCGGCCTCTGCTTGTGGCCTTGCGCTGGTTACCACCAGCCGTGGCCCTTTGTCCTCGGTTACGTATGTGGCTCTGGTCGTGTACCACGCACTGCATGAAGCTACGGGGGCTGTTTGTGCTACTAGGGTAGCGGGCCATGTTCGACAATCAACAGCAGCACCGATACTAACATTGACAGGGACACCAGAACGCGTACCAGCTCCAGCACCACTTACATCAACAACACTTGCACCAGAAGTGGTAGCAGCAGCGTCAGCAATGCCAGCAGCACCCGCACCCCGACCCGCACATGTGCCACCATCACCATCACTGACAATAACCCCAACATTATCACCAACACCGACAATAGCTCCAGCACCATTGTCCGCAAGTCATGCATGCATACCAACACCAGGGCGGCATGCCTTGGAGCAGCAGCTGACTTCCCTTTTTGCAGCAACAGCAGCCACCTCAGTGGTGCTGCAGTCTGCGGTTCAAGCGGGGTTGCTGTTATTGCTCGGCGGATCTGTTGCTGGATGGTTCCTTGTCGATGGCATTGCCTTGTTGTCTTTCGCAGCATTGCTAGGCATAGTGGCTATAGTTCGAGCCCTGGTAGGTTAGGGTATTTTTGTTTTGTCCAGTTGCTATAGAGGGCATTTTTGTTTTGTCCGGTTGTAAGGATATTTTCTTTATAGGACATCCGCTGTTGGCTATTAATGTCATAGAGTACAAGCCTAGGCTAAACATGCCTAACTTATGGTACCTTGCATGCTATTGAATGACTGTGTGATAAGCCATATTTCGCCCGCGAAAGTGGTGCACGAGTCTAACAAAATCAAGGACACTCACAGGAGCACACTGTAAGGAAAATGCCTTTTCCTTACTGGGCTCAACTACAGCGCGTACGCCCTTGACCCTCGGAAGACCAGGCCCGGCCATTTTCCTCGGTCCCGAACCATTTCGTAAACCCAAACCTAATGCGCGGCGCCTCCGTGGCTTTCGCCAGCCGAATCGCCCTAACCTGTTTGCGAGGTTCTCGGCTAGCCCTGTTTGTTAAAATTATCTAAGTTATAATTTATATAGGCTTGGTAGGTTGTTACTGAACCTTTCTGTAGAGGGTACAAACCCCTCCTTGTATGCCTCTCTCTTACTACTCCAATCACTCTTTTCTCTCGACACTTTCCTACCCTCCTAGCTAAACCCCGCCGCCACATTCATGGCGGCCTTATCCTTTACTCCTTCCTAGTTTCCTATCTTATCATGGTAACAGAGCCGGCCGTTTCCGGGCCTGCTCCCCACGCTTCCGCCGTGTGCTACCGTAATCCCCCGTATAAAGCACCCTATGGTGTTAATAAAAATGCAGCAAAATTTTGGGCTGGGTGTAATTAAAGGCCAAAAAAATAAAACACCCAGGAGTTATGGAATGTGCATATGGTTTTTATAATTGGAATTCAAGTGTGCCTGTTTCACCACATTCATTTGAGTCAGATACCCACTTTTGGTCACCTCATTGCATACTGGACGATATTCCCGATCTGCATGCCACATTGGCAGTGAGCATGCAGTGTCAGGGAGGATGCTCTCAGAACAACCAATGAGCACACGTTTAATTTGGCGGGACGCGCGAAAGTCGAGTACAGTCTCAAACTTTCGGATTTGTTTTCGTCGATTTTATTTTTCTTTCGGGCAGATTCGTCTCCTACCTAAGAGCGTAGCCTCTTCCAAGGGAACCTTCCCAGGCTCGCGAACTACAGTGTCGCGAATTCTGACGCGAAATATTTTAGTGCTGTTCCATAAGGTGCAACGTCAGGTTCAGCCTGCCGAGATTCATGGGCATGTTTCAAAACCTTTGTTCAGGCGACATTGTTTCCGACACGCGGGAATCTGTACAGTAAATTTTCGGTGCGAGCAGTTTTTTTCTGCGATTGAGCCGCGGAATGACGCAACACGAAATTCTGGCATTTCCTGCTAGAAATGGAGATTCTAGTGGCAGGGGGGTGTTCAAATGTTTTCACGTCCGAGAGTAGGGTGTTGTGTATATCCAGAAAAATTAAACACCCATACCCGCTCAAGCTACCCGGGGGAGCTTAATTCCGGCGGGTGTTTTATACGGGGGATTACGGTACTTGTTTCCTGTCCGTCGCCGTGCCGCCGTGGCGGTCATGTCCTCCCTTCCCTGCTTTCGTGGTGGTGCCATGGAGCTGCCGTGGCAGCCCCGACGCGTGGCGTCATCGCCACACCGCTGCGACGGCATCGTGCTGCGGTCGCGGCGTCGTCGTCCCGCCACTGCATCGCCGCCGCGCAGTGGCGGCGTCGTTCTGCAGTGGCAGCATCGCTCGGCGGCAGCCGGCCGCGCGACGTTCGTGGCGTCGCCACACCAGCCGCCCGCACGCCAGCCTCAATCGTGAGGCTAGACCACGCCCCCCCCCCCCCCCCCCCCCCGCCCCCCCCCCGTCCCCTGTGTCCTGTTCCTCGCAGCCGACAGTTACCTCCCGCCGGCCGTCCCGTCGCCCAGGAGATCGGCCATGCCGCCGAGAGGGCGGGGGCCGCTGCAGTTGCCCCTGACGATTGAAGCCGCCGCCGCCGCTGTTGCCGCTGGCCTGTTGCCACCGCACGCCGCCGTCGTCGCCGCTCTTGTCACTGCCGCCGCTGCAGCCATTGCCATCTCCCGGGCGGAAGCCCCACCCGGAGTCATCGCGCCTGCTGCTGGGAATGGGGGTGCTGGGCTAGGGTGTGTGGGTGTGGGTGTGTGTGGGCTTGTGACTACCAAGCCTAGGGGGTGTGTTAAAATTATCTAAGTTATAATTTATATAGGCTTGGAATGTTGTTACTGAACCTTTCTGTAGAGGGTACAAACCCCTCCTTGTATGCCTCTCTCTTACTACTCAAATCACTCTTTTCTCTCGACACTTTCCTACCCTCCTAGCTAAACCCCGCCGCCACATTCATGGCGGCCTTATCCTTTACTCCTTCCAAGTTTCCTATCTTAACACTGTTGTGCCTATAAATGCCTAGGTCCTCATTTGTATTGACAACTCTTGAATCACGACTCTTTTATTACACTACCTGTTATTACTCTGATTAATTCATAACGGCTGGTATCAGAGCCCCGTTCCTGCCCGCTTAGTCTTCCGTAGAGTAGTCCGTTTATATCGGGAGAGGACCCGACAGAATAGAGGGTTGGCCAGCGGTTGGTAGGCGAGCTCGTTAAAGCTCCTCCAACTAAAAGCGTGTGCACCCTCAGATCTATCAGGTAAAATTTCCAGCATGACTAGCACGCCAGAAACCTCTGCCCGTCGTAGTGTTAGGAACGTGACTCAGGAGGAGTTTGACGAGCTGCAAGCCAGGGCGGCTACAGTGACGACACTGCAGGCCTAGCTTCAACAACTCGCGGATAAATTCGAGTCGCTGGGAAGCGAAGTTCAGACGCTGCGCAACGAAAACTCGTCACTTCGCCAAACGCGGGGTGAAACGCGTAAGGAGCGGCCTGTTACCCGAGACGAGGATGCTGCGAGCGAAGCGAAGGCGTCGGCGACACCTGAAGCAGTTGAAGAAATCCAAAGCGAACCGCGGGCGGCCATTAAAATCAAGTGAACCGCAGCAAGTATTAATGACAACGCCTCACGCGTCAACTTGGCTGTGTCGCTACTGAGGGGACCAGCACTCGACTGGTGGCGCATGCATCTTGACGAGGGAGGAGCTCCGGCAGGGAATCAACGGGCGGCAGCTGGGGAGATGAGTTCACCACAGCAACGGCAGAACCAATCTTTGGCTCGACCACGATCCGCACGTGGAAAGCGTGGGGTGAAGCGTTGAAAAGCAGATTCGAGCACATATCCATGCGCGAAAATGCTCGCACAAAGCTTCGGATGTGGAGACAGTTGGGCCCTGTCCAAGAATACACGGCGTCGTTTCTGGCCATCTGCGACCAAATCGGAGGGATCAGCGAGGACGAGAAAATCGATCGCTACGTGGGCGGACTCAAACCGGAGATTCAACAAGAAATCGTCCTGCGACCCCGACGACCTTCAACGAGATTGTTCGCATGGCGGATGCGCTGGACGCGCGACGTGGACTTGCGAGAGCGGGTTTCCGGGAGGGAAATCGCTTTCGAGGCCAGCCCCAACACACATCAATCAACGGCGTGGACGTGTTTGCAGCCCGAGTATTTTCGGGGACCTGCTTCCACTGCAACCAGCCGGGTCACATGGTGAGGGACTGCCTGCAGCTGAAGAAGAACTTACCTAACGATAAGAAGCAGTCGGGAAATAGAGATCGTCAGTAGCAGATGGGCCACCTACTGACTTGACTGCGTCGCCCAAACGCCACCACCCCCACCAGGTTATAGTGTCGATTTGGGCTATCGACCATTCCTGGCTGAATAAGGGGGGTGAACCGGTTGACCACCCTGTGCTGGTTGAAGGGAGAGTTGGTGATACCCGCATAAAAATATTTGTTGATGGTAGGGCAAGCCACAGTTTAATGGATGTGACGAAAGCGAAAAAATTGCGACTGCAACTGGAGCGGTGTCTGCCCGAAATCGACGCGCGATTGGTCGATGGCACACCCCTGGCAATTCGGGAGGGAGTACCTCACGTGCGAGTTACATGCGGCGAAAATTTCAGCTTTACGACGAAGATGCTGGCGACAACGTTGGACGGCTGCGACATGCTGCTGGGACGCGATTGGCTGCGCGAGTACAACCCGAGCATCGATTGGCGGACGGGTGACTGTCGAATCAAATGGAGTGGCGAGTGGCGAAGACTTCCGAAGTGGAACAATCCAGATTCTGCGACAGTCAGCGCGGTTACCATCAAGCGAGCGATGATTCGCGGGGCACAACTGTACGCCGACAGATGGATCGCATCCACGGCTGTCAGCGCACCGGCTGACATCGACAAACTCTGCGCGGCAGTCCCCGACGACTTGGCGACATTGATCCGCAAGCATGCCGACATCTTTCCGGACGACCTACCGCCAGGATTGCCACCCGAGCGAGACCACGACCATAAAATCCAGCTGGAGCCCGGCGCGCAACCGACGGTTCGGACACAGTGGAGGCTGACTCAGCCATAGCTGGATGACATGCTCGAGAAAGGTTTCGTCCGCCCCAGTACTTCACCGTTCGCAGCTCCGATACTGTTCACCCCGAAGAAAGATGGCGGTCTACGAATGTGCATTGACTACCGCGCCTTGAACCGGGTTACCATCAAGTCTCGCTATCCTATTCCGCGTGCCGACGAACTCATCGACCAACTTCGTGGGGCAAAGTTCTTTTCGAAAATTGACCTGCGAGGCGGTTACCACCAGATCCGTGTCAACGACGCTGACTGCTACAAGACGGCGTTCCGAACCCGATACGGGAGTTACGAGTACACGGTCATGCCTTTTGGCTTAACCAACGCGCCTTCAACATTCCAGTTAACCATGAACGAAGTTTTTCGGCCGCTGCTGGATAAATGCGTCATTGTGTACCTCGACGACATCCTGATATACAACACTATCCGGGAAGCACATTTAAGGGATTTGGAAGCAGTCTTCGCTCTCCTGCAGCAGCATCGACTCATCACCAAGGGTTCTAAGTGCGAGTTTATGAAACAAGAACTGGAGTTTTTGGGACACGTTATTTCCATCGACGGTGTTAAAATCGACCCGAAAAAAATCGCGACCATACAAGACTGGAAGCCGCCGGCTAATCTTCGCGAACTTCAAAGTTTCCTAGGGTTTGTGAATTACGTTCGCCGATTCATCCCGAACATGGCGGGGGTAACTTCCCCTCTCACGGATCTTCTGAAGAAAGGCACGTTTTATGAGTGGGGGGGAGAGCAGCAGGCTGCGTTCGACCAACTCAAACTTTTCCTGACAACACCTCCGGTTCTTCGCATTGCAGATCCTCACCGTCCGTTCGAACTCATCACCGACGCTAGCGACCTGGCTGTTGGCGCAGTACTGTTACAGGTGTTCGGCGAAGGCCTTCAACCCATCGCCTACGAGTCACGAAAGCTGAATCCGGCCGAGCGAAATTATCCCGTCCACGACAAGGAGTTACTCGCCATCGTTCACGCGTTCAAGGTTTGGCGCTGCTACCTGACGGGCGCTGATGTGACAGTCCGAACAGACCACAAATCGCTACAGTTCATCCGCGCCCAACCGACACTCAACCCCCGACAGATTCGCTGGCTCGATTATCTCGAGTCGAATTTCCACGACAGAGTCACCTACAAACGAGGGGCCAGCAACATCGCCGACGCACTGACCCGCCCTTCAGTACATACCGCCGCTGTCCTAATCACCCAAACCAATTCGCTGCTAACTGGACTATTTACCCACGGATACAGTACCGACCCATTCTTCACGACTAACAGTCATCCCCAACTGACAGTCAAGCAGGGGGCTTATTACCTAAAATCCGGTACCAATCGGATTTGGGTCCCCGCTTACCGTACCCTACGCGAGCTACTGATACAGGAGGCACATGACTCGAATTTCTCAGGTCACTACGGCATCGACAAAACTGCCAAATTACTGAGCTGTAATTATTACTTGCCCGATTTGCCGACGGACATGCAGCAGTACATCACCTCCTGCGCCACGTGTCAACGCATGAAGTCGTCACGACTTCGATCTGCGGGATTACTGCAGCCACTCGAGCCACCCAGCCGACCCTGGCAACAAGTGACGATGGATTTCGTCACTGGCCAGCTAGCTGGTCCAAGCGGTAATGACGCGATTCTCGTCGTCGTTGGCCGTTTGACCAAAATGGCACACTTCGCCGCCTGCAAGACGACAATCACTGCCGAGCAGACAGCGAAGCTGTTTCTCACGAACATCGTGCGGTTACACGGCATCCCTTCGGCAATCATCAGCGATCGCGACCCTCGGTTCACGTCCAATTTCTGGACAAAAGCCTGGCAGCAGTACGGCACACCTCTGCATCGGACGGCCAGACTGAGCGCACCAATCAGACGATGGAGCAGTTGATTCGTACAACGTGCACAGACCCGGCCCAGTGGGAAGATTCTCTTCTACTGATCGAGTTTGTGTACAACAACGCCCCATCAGCCACGACTACTCAGTCCCCGTTCTTCCTTAATTACGGGATAGACCCGACAACCCTCTATCGCCACCGATCGAAAATCCGGCACCCAGATCGCAGCAGTTCGTCGAAAACCTCCGACAGTCTCAGCAAAAAGCCGCCGATGCCATTTTCAAAGCCAACCAATGGGCTAAGCAGCAAGCTAACCGACGATGCCATGACTTAAACCTTGCCCCTGGGCAATTGGTCCTGCTCGACACTCGAAATTTGGGGATGCCCCTCCCAAATAAACTACAACCAAGATTTTGCGGCCCATTCCGCATAATCCGCATGGTGACTCCCGTCACCGCCCAGCTGCAACTACCGGTCGACTGGCGCATTCACGATTCATTCCACATCAGTCTCCTGCGACCGTTCGTCCCGAATACAACTGATCTCGACCGTCAACATATCAATCCTACGGTCAACCCAGTACCTGAACCGACGATCGAGCCATAGAAAATTCTCGCTCATCGCGTACGAGGTTCTCGCGATACAGCAGCCGTTGATTTCCTTGTACGATGGGTCGATCGCACGACTGATGACGACCTCTGGGTCCCCGCAGCTATGCTCGGTGAACACAAAGTTGTCAGAGATTATTTACACAGAAGACGTGTCCCGGATGTGGGTAGTCTCATCCCGGAAGGGGGGGTGGTGTAAGGAAAATTCCTTTTCCTTACTGGGCTCAACTACAGCGCATACGCCCTCGACCCTCGGAAGACCAGGCCCGGCCATTTTCCTCGGTCCCGAACCATTTCGTAAACCCAAACCTAATGCACGGCACCTCCGTGGCTTTCGCCAGCCGAATTGCCCTAACCTGTTTGCGAGGTTCTCGGCTAGCCCTGTTGTGCCTATAAATGCCTAGGTCCTCATTTGTATTGACAACTCTTGAATCACGACTCTTTTATTACACTACCTGTTATTACTCTGATTAATTTATAACACACACGATTGCCTATAACGAGCTGTTCAAAACCTTCAAGGGACTTTGTTCTGTGACACAAGCGAATGTTGATAGTATAATCCCGTGGGCGAGGGTTGCGTGTGTGAGTGGCTCCCAGGCCGGAAGTGGAGGAGGAGAATCAATGGTCATTTTCGGGCGGTGTGCTGGAGTCAGTCAGTCTAGACCTATCATGCATTTCTGTACATTAGGGGTTCTGCAGAAGAGTTGCTGCTGGTGCTGCTCTGTCTCTCTCCTCCACCTCGACCACTCCACTCAACCGCGCAGCCAGTCCATCTAGTAGATCGATAGCCATGCCAGCGTTCCGTGATCAGCTGATAGGGCTCGATCTTGCTTGTTAGCTGCTTGCAGCGGTAGATTTCGTCCCTTTGATTTTATCATGGAGCCTACTCGTACTCGTCCGGTTCTGAGGCGATATCCGCGTGGTGCTACTCCTACAGAGCCCGAATCCTTTTAATGTCTAGTCTTTCGCGTCTCTGCTGCTAATTCCTTTGTCCTTCGACCCCGTCAGCTTATGTGCTTTTTTCAGATTCACTGTTGATTTAGCTGCTTTAAACGATCACCGTCCGATTGGAAACAATCCGTCTCCTCTCTTTCCTTACCAGAAATTTCTCCATCGCCAGCGCCTTCAGTTAGATGCTATCGCCGATCGAGATTCTAGGTGTTTCTACTGGCCCTAGCCTGTCGTTCTTAGACTTCCCTAGCGGTTCCGCCGTCCCTAGTCAATCCTAGCCGTCCCCAGTCGATCTCAGCCGTTCCTAGTGGATTCCAGCCGTAGATCCAGACAGACTTCTAGCCATGGGATCTGCGTACAACCCTTCCCACTATTACTCACAGCAGCAGCAGCAGCAGCAGCAGCAGCAACAGCAGCCGCAGCAGCCCTCAGGTGGACCTCAGGCCAGCACGCGGCAGTTCCTTAACGGCATCTTGGAGCAGCGAGGTCCCGGGGCTTTGCCTTATAACGAGGGCGACAAGTGGCTCATTCGCGAGCAGCTCGCGTTCACTATTCAGACCTTCTCGGGCCTGCAGGTTCGTCCGTGTTTCGTCCTTGTTTCGTCCTTGTTTCGTCCGTTTGTCTTGCTTACCTGCCAGCTCTTATACACGCGGCATGTGGGTGCATCCACATTAGTAACAGCTTCGTTCGTTCTGCGGTTCGTTGTTTTTTAGTCGACTCGGTAAGGTCAATCATGCATTTTTCCTTATGACGCGGTTTCTGTTCGTTTCCCTTGGTATCCTCACGTCGTCCGACCCGGCCCGCGGCATCGCTCTTAGTTTTATTTTAGTTAACCTTTCATAATCCCGGATCCGCCGTGGCTCCGTCACTCGTATCGGCAGCCGATGGTGCAGACGCTACCTTCCCTTTCAAGGTTCATCTGCTCTAGCCCTGTCGTTAGTACGCTGGTCGGGGCGATAAAACGGCGATGGCGAGGCTTTCAACTCTTGCACCCTTTCCCCCTCCCTCCTCCTCCCCCTCCTCCCCCGCCCCCCCCTGCTCCCCCTCTCCCCCCTCCCCAGGTCCGTCCCGCCACGTTTACGCACAACGACGGGCGGCAGGTGCAGCTGCTACAGCTGGAGGGCACCATACCCATGTGGTACAAGGAGATAAAGTACAACATCCCCGTCACCATGTGGCTGCTAGAGCAGTTTCCGCGCGCCGCTCCCCTCGTTTATGTCACGCCCACGCGGGATATGATCATCCGGCCTAATCACTCGCACGTGAACGCCTCGGGCTGGTCGACGTGCCGTTTCTCCGCGAGTGGGTGTACCAGCGCTCGACCTTAGTCGATCTGCTACAGGTCCTGTCGGTTATGTTTGGCAAGAACCGCCGCTCTACTCCCGCTCGCCCGCGCAATCCGCCGCCGCGGCGCAAGCGCGGCCACCAGGTGCGCGAGCCGGCGGCGCTGGCGGAGCAGGGGGGGGAGGCGCGGGGGAAGTCCGCGCACAGCAGCAGCAGCAGCAACAGCACCCCCAACACCAGCAGCAGCAGCAGCAGATGTCGCCTCCTCCGCAGGCATTCTCTGGCGGTGTTGCACCCCCGCCCTTATCCCCGTCCTCGGCGTTCCAGGGCACAAACCCCATGCACATGCACGGCCCACCTTCGTCGGGTTCAGACAGGGGCCGTATTGCGGCGACAGGATCAGGCGGCAGAGAGAGAGCAATCAGCAGCAGCGGCAGTGGTGGTGGTGGGGGAGGGGGAGGGGGAGTGGTGGCAGGAGAGGTGGCTATGTACGGGCAGCAGCAGCAACAGTACGGGCATTTTAAAGGCGCTTTGCCTCGACCGGGTGCAGGCCCTGTCACGGGTGCAGCTGGAGCGGCAGGAGCGGCAGGTGGAGCGTCGACAGCAGGGGGCGCAGGGGCCGCGGGAGGTGTAGCAGGAAGAAGCGCGTCCGGCCAGGGAACAGGAGCAGCAGGGGCAGCGGCAGCAGGAGCGAGAGGGGAGACCGGGCAGGCCAAGGGCGAGGAGGCGAAGGTTGTGTTTAAGAAGGCGGCGATAGCGTCGCTGTCGCTGCAGCTGAACGCGGACGTGGGCGAGAGCTGGCAGGCGGCAAACCGGGTGATGGAGGAGCAGCTGGGGCTGCAGCAGATGCTGGCCGCGCGCAAGGAGCAGGCCAGCGCCGTGGTCAGGGAGCTCGCAAGGGAAAACAGGCGCTGGAAGAGGCGCTGCAGGTGAGAGATTCGGGGGGGAAACTGGTGTCTGTTGTGTGCGAACTGGTGTGTGCGGTTGTTTGCCGGGGGGGAAAACTGGTTGCTGTTGCGTTGCAAGGAGGTGACTTTTAAGCCGACTCAAAAGAGCCCAAATTTGTGTGAGAAGTGCATGTTGACGCGAGGAGGGGATGGCGTGGTGTGTGGGGGTCCTTTTGTCTGGGAGGTGGTGAGGGAGCCCTGAAAGGTGAGAGAGAGGGGGAGAAGCAAGGCCTGGAAGAGTAGGTCCAGGTGAGGCTGGGGATTGATGGGCAAACATACATGGGGCGGGGTTGAGCCAGCTGGGTGTGAAGGGGGGGGGGGGGGGGGGGTCTATGCTCTCTCACTCTCTCACCCCACCTTTTTGTCTGCTTTTTCCCATTCCCCCCACGCCACCACCTGTTGCTCTTTTTGATGGGATCTGGTGCATGGTGCCATGGTGCGCGGTGCGTGGGGGCGTGGTGCGTGGTGCATGGGGCATGGGGCATGGGGCATGGGGCATGGGGCATGGGGCATGGGGCATGGGGCATGGCGCGTGGCGCGTGGCGCGTGGCGCGTGGCACGTGGTGCCTGGTGCCTGGTGCCTGGTGCCTGGTGCATGTGCATGGGGCATGGTGCATGGGGCGTGGTGCATGGGGCATGGTGCATGGGGCATGGTGCATTGGGCATGGTGCGTGGTGTATGGGGCATGGTGCATGGTGCATGGTGCATAGTGTATGGTGCATGGTGCATGGTGTATGGTGCATGGTGCATGGTGCATGGTGCATGGTGCATGGTGCATGGTGCATGGTGCATGGTGTTTATGTGGCCATGTGCATGCCTGGATCCATGCTGCCCATCGGGTGCAGGTCCAGCAAACCAATGCCGACGTGATCGAGTCATGGCTAGCCCAAAACGCCGCACCTCCTGCCACCACCACCTCCACAACCACCACCACAAGATTAACCGCCATCACCATTAGCAGCAGCACAACCACCTCCTCCTCCCCCACTCCCCGACATCGATTCAGCATTCCAGCCGTGTGACGCTCTCTCTGCACAGCTCCTAAAGCACACAGCAGCAGACCTCGCCATAGAAGACGTTCTCTACTCCCTAGAACCGCGCTCTCCAAGAGGAGCGGGGTCACGATGAGTACGATCCCTCCTCTGCCAACTCCCGCCGCCGAATCCTGACCGTCGATGCGTATCTACGGCACGTGAGGACCCTGGCAAAGGAGCAGTTTTTCCAGCGGGCGACGGCGTTGAAAGTGCAGGCGGTGCAGCGCAGTGCGAGGGTGAGTCAGATGGCGGAGCGACCTGTGTCGGGCCATGCGCTTTCTTCCGCTGCTGCTGCGGCTTCTTCTGCTGCTGCGGCTGTTGGGCTGGGGGGTGGGGGTGGTGGCAGCAGGGGGCTGTGAGAGGGAGGAGGGAAGGTGGCTGGGGCGGGGTGTGTTGTGCGGCTTCGTGTTTCTGCTGCTGGTGCCGTTGGTGGTGCTGTGGTGGTGCTGTTTGTGTTGCTGCTCTTGCTACAACACTGGTTAGAAGTGTGAAGTGAAGTGGAGTATGGTAGAAGCACCAAATCATGGTATGGGTGGTAGGGATAGGTTGTTTGGTTGTCTGGTTACTACATAACTTGTTAGTATGTTGCATGGTGGGAGATTGGGTTCTGGTTATGGGCCAGGTTGTTAGATTGTCTTTTCATTGTCGCATTACATGGGATGTTGTTCAGGCTAGTCACTACCATAATGCTCCATCAAATAATAACAGTGTCAGAACAGAAGTATATTTTGGGCACCCTTCCTGTCATTGTGCTGTTTCAACAGAGGAGGAAACCCCCTTTCAACATGTCGGTGCACGTGCAAGCCTAGGGAGAGCCAGTCCGCTGTTCGTGGAAACTCACACAGCATTGGTAGAACCCCTGCTGGACTAGTTTCTGGAGGTGCCAACAGTCAAGGTCTGTTAAATTGGGGTGTTTCCCAACAAGGTTGTTGAAAGTACATCAAAAGACTTAAGCGTTTCTGAAGTGTAACACTACACTCGAGGAAGATTGCAAGGGGTACGCGAGTCAACGGAGGTTACACGAGGGGGCGGACAAAGAACACGAAGGGGGACTCAAAGGGTCGCAACTGGAGGTTGCGACTGACCGTTACAACAGCACGGATGGTAACCGAAGCGCAATCGAGTCGCTGTACGACTCGATAAACCGCTCCTGTAACTGTACTCTACAACTGTTTCTTATCTTCTATATATTGCTGTATGCTTGTTTTTTAATCACTTGTTCTCACATACTAGTACAAGGGTTCAACTGCCTCAACTTCCGCTGCACTACCCAAGTCTCAAGTCTTACAGCTGGGACTTAGTCTCTGCAAAAGATCCTAAGGGCTTTTCTCAGCCCAACATGGTATGAGAGCTGGTCAGAGACCAAACTCCCAGCAACTACGTCTATCAACAACCTGCAACTCAACTCAATTCAACGACTTCATTGATTACAAGACATGGACAGCAAGGGCAAGAAAGTCTCTACGGGCTCACCCAGCGGCCCAAGAAACTCAACACGGCAACTCTGGTCTGCACACCTCAGGACTGCAGACAGAGACCGGGACTGCTCAAGAAACAACGGGAAGAGTACCAGAGATGGTGACTCCGTCTCCCTCTTCAAGCGTGGACCCGAATTATGGAAAGGTTCTTCAGCTTCATGCACACTTCGACCAGCAGCAGCAGACAAGGACACCTGCGCATTCAACACAGAGCAATGGAGGAAACATGGGATTAGCGCCGATGAGCCTCGACAACTCATCCTTCGGGCGACACAACCAAGCGCCTACCTTTGCGCCTTATCATTCTTCACCGGGGACGTTCGAGTTCATGCCGCCCCGTGCCCAACCAACAGCAGCTGCATCACAACAAACACCAAACGAGATTCTAAGTCTTCAGGCGCATTCTCACACGTGATAAGTTACAACATCCTCACCGTTCAACGGACACGACTTCTTTACCTGGAGCTTCGAGTTCGAGCTGCTGATGGAGGCCGCGCATCTTCTGGGATACTTCAACGGGTCCCTGCCATTCCCAAGCAACGGCACTGGAAAGGAACAAGAGATCTTCACGTATCAGTCGCTGCTGGCGTATACAGTCTCCTGCGGAAACCTGTCACCACAAGAGCAGCAGAGCATCAGAACATATCGGAGTTATGGAAACTCCGCGGAACTCGCATGGCATCATCTCAAGTGCCTTTATCAAGCAAACGACAGCGTGACACAAAGCAGACTCATGCAACACTGACAACAATACAGATGAAGACCGGGGAAAAGGCGATGCAGTATATGAGTCGCTGCCAGACCCTCCGCGACCGCCTGCTTCGGTGCGGAGGAACAATCACTGAAGAAAGCTTCGTGACACTTGTCCTCGCCGGGCTCGGGCCAGAATGGAGAACCACACGATCACTTCTTCGCCACGGAAGAATTTCGGAGATGCACCTCTGCGCCGAGCTTCACGCTGAACAACAGGAGATGGATCTGTTCGAGAAAGACAACCAAGGAAGCAACAGCAGTTAGTCTTCTACACTCAACGAAGAAACGACAACCTACAACCGACGCAGCAAGCAAGAAACGCGACAACAGAGGACTACCTTCGTGCCGCCGTTCTGCCACAACTGTCAGACTTCCGGGCACTCCAAGGTCAACTGCAACCGCCCTCGCGTTTACCGTCCAGCAGACCCACAAGTCGCTTCCACTCAAGCAAGTCCCCAAGGCGCTCTTCAACATCTGCACAACAAACACCAACATATCAACTGCATGGTACACATCGACAACTGCGCACCCGGATCACCACCCACTTACGCACCAGACGAAGAAATTCCCGCCACCGCGCTCACAAGGACTTCAGGTCAACCCGACATACGCTGCGGTCGCCAACGCCGAACCCACCGGGCGAAACACCTGGTTCTTGGACAGCTGCTGCGGTCAACACATGTGCTCCTCGGGACGCTTCGTGCAACAGGAGAAACGCCTCAACCGCGACGTCGTCATCACCGTCGCCAACAACGAAAACCTGAAGACAAACAGACAAGGCGTGGTTCAGTTACAATCATGGAGACAAACGTATACTTCAGCTCAACAAAGTCCTCATCGTCGACAATCTGGGATACAACCTACTAAGCGTAAGCCAACTAATGGCCAAGGGGATTCACCTGGAGTGCGACTCCTTCTCCAACGAGTTCCGCTTTACCACGGGAAGGGCGGCCTCTTCATCGGTCGTGCCCTCCTGAAGTCCGGTGTCTTCGTGTTGGACTTCGTCCCCGACCGCGGTACTGCCGACAGCGACGGTATCGTATCGTTCGCCGCCTGGACTCACCCGCCGGATCTTGATCCCGACTTCGACAGTGACGGCTTCTGGCACTCCAACACCATACCTGCAGCAGAAGAACACGAGCATTAGCAGTTATCAGACAAGAAAGACAAGTACCCAAGTCCAGTCCCAAAACCATCACCTGCAGTATCGGCAGCAGGACCCAGCCGAGTACCACCACCCACGAGGACCGCCAACCGAAGCAGACCAACTTATGCCCCACACGAGAAGCTTGTCGAAGTCCCGCCTCGGTCGTCGCGTTCTTCTCCAACGCCGACATCTACCACCGCTCGCCCGGTCATCGCGCTCCCGACGACATCTGGCACCAACGCCTCGGCACCCTGCAAACAGCACAATACTACAAACAATCCAAGCAAGTGTTAGAACGCAACGCCCTTCTAACGACGAGCGGCCAAGAACTTCGACGACCCGCGCACGGTGCTTCACGTGCCCCGAAGCAGATCTTCCTCATCAACCTTCCCATCACATCATCCAAGCGCGCCTGCATATGCCGATGGAAAAAGTCTACAGCGACATCTTAAACATGCCTCGAGACGACACGGAAGCCGACTTCAACTACGTCATCACTTCATCGACGCAGCAACAAGATAACTTGGCATTACAATCAAGACGCGCGATCAAGCCTTCGACGCCTTCACAACATGGCTCCCATCGCCGAACGGAATCAGGAACCAAGCTCAAAGTTTCCAGTCAGACGGTGCACTGGAATACCAGTCACAACGCTTCAGGACCTATCTGGCGGAAAGAGGAATCAGCGCCTGGTGTCCCTCCCCTACGCTCACCAGCAGCAGGGGGTCGCAGAACGCATGAACCGGACCTTGCAGACGACGATGCGAAACTGCTCCTGGGGATGACTGCCCAACACACTGTGGCCAGACGCGATGACACATGCAGTCCACCTGCACAACCTGTTGTCCTCGTCATCGCTCCCCAACAACGCATCACCGCACCTGCTGTGGACGGGAAAAAGGGGCAGCACAAAATTACTTCGAGTTTTCGGCTGCATGGTACAATACAGACCCCACACAGCTCGAGCAGGACGCTTCACTCAACGAGCTCGGTGGGGACTACACCTCGGCATCGCCAAACATTTTCACGCGTGGAAGATTCTCGACATACAAGACAAAAATACGGTGGCATCACGTGATGTTATCTTCTACGAGCGACTGACGCTGCAGCATTACCTGGACAACATTGCCAACTCAGACGACCCCACCGACGGCTTCGCGGGCCTTCGCTCCTTCGCTGACCATGCTGCCGAGGCTGACGCAGCAGAAGAAGACGTCCCTGGAGCCTCGGAGGCTGCCGGACCACTCCCCTACTGCTCCGTACCTGTTCCACTCGATGAAGATAATCCCCTCGATAGCAACAACCTCGACACCTTTTACCACTTCGCTGACCAAGGCTACGCTACACCACACCCCGTCGACTCGAATATTTCCGAACGCATCGGGCCAAACTTCTTACCCGATCCTGAAGACGGTGATGAAGCAGCTTATCCCGGGAATGAAAATTCCCCTCGACACACAGCCACGGGACTGCAGATCCTAGGACTATGGGTCTCCGTCCAGCACCCGCCGCCGCCTTCTCCGCGCGAGCCATCGACCCTGTCGCAGGCTCTGGGGGGGAACATAAGGCAATGGAAGGAAGAAGAGGAAAAAGAGTTAAAAGCCTGCAAGACCGGAATACATGGAAGTTAGTACCGCAACCAACACCAACGGGAGGAACATTCTCTCGGGGAAATGGGTGTACCGCATTAAGACCAACGCGGACGGCTCCATCGAACGATTAAGCTCGATGGGTCGTACGAGGCTTCGATCAACGATACGGAACCGACTACACAGAAACCTTCCCCAGTCTCCCGTCACACCTCCCTGCGCATCCTACTCGCCGTCGCGGCCACGAAGAAACTACCACTACGGCAAATCGACGTCGCAAACGCCTTCTTGTACGCACCTGTGGACGCCGAAATCTTCGTCGAACAACCCCACGGATTCATCGACGACCCTTCAAAAGTATGCCAGCTGGAAAAATCCCTTTACGGGATCAAGCAAGCCCCACGGCTCTGGCAGCAGCACCTTCACGGCCGGCTCGTAAAAATCGGATTCCTACAGTTACCACATGACCAAGGCATGTACCGACTGCAGAAGGGAAGAGATTACATTCTGCTCATCGTCTACGTCGACGACCTGCTCTACATCGGTTCTACCACCGACATCGTCACCTGGTTCGAAGGGGAGCTGAAAGGGGACCTGACGCTCACGGTGTCCGACTCAGTGACCCAGTACTTGGGACTAAATGTCGTCGAAGACAACTCGGCGTTCTACCTACACGCTGGAAAGTACGCAGGCACTGTCGCGAAGAAATTCGGACTGACGCCGACTACGGTCCCAACTCCCTACCGCTACGGAACAACAACAGCGCCTCCGCAAAACTCCCCGCGAAGCAAATCCAGGAGTATCAACAGAAGCTCGGCTGCCTACTATTCGCAGCAGTAACCTGCCGACCCGACCTGTCCTATAGTGCGAGTCAACTGGCGACGCATCTGAAGCAACCGGAACAGGAAGATCTCGAGGAACTCAACCGGGCACTACTCTACTTCGTCTCCACGCCGACGATCGGACTTACCTACAGCAAAGCGACAACACCGTCCGTACAACTACTCGGATACGTCGACGCCGACCACGCGGGAGACAGGAAAATCGACGATCTAGGACGGGCTACATCTACCGACTAGAACCATCGGAACTATCTCCTGGCAGTCGAGCAAGCAGGAGTTAATCGCACTATCCTCGGCTGAAGCAGAGTATATCGCCCTTTGTACTGCGACCAAGGAAGGACTCTACCTACGAGAGTTACTCGAGGAAGCGAAGATCGCGACCCTGCCCGCCTTCTCACTCCTCTGCGACAACCAATCTGCGATCAAAATCGCAAACAAGGACGGCTTCGCCAACCGAACCAAGCACATCGCCCTGCGGTACTTCTTCGTCAAGGATGAAATCGCGAAGGGGAGACTTCAACTCAGTTACTGCCCGACGACAGAAATGGCCGCAGACTATTTGACGAAGAAATTGGCGAAAGCAAAATTCGACTACTGCATGCTGCTGACCGGACAAACAAACGTCACCGGACCTGAACAAGTCAGCACTCCAGAAACGAAGGGGAGTGTTGGAAATATCTCAAAGACTTAAGCGTTTCTGAAGTGTAACACTACACTCGAGGAAGATTAAGGGGCACGCGAGTCAACGGAGGTTACACGAGGGGGCGGACAAAGAAACGAAGGACTCGAAAGGTCGCAACTGGAGGTTGCGACTGACCGTTACAACATCACGGATGGTAACCGAAGCGGCAATCGAGTCGCTGTGCGACTCGATAAACCGTTCCTGTAACTGTACTCTACAACTGCTTTCTTATCTTCTATATATTGCTGTATGCTTGTTTCTTTAATCAATCACTTGTTCTCACATACTAGTACAAGGGTTCAACTGCCTCAACTTCCGCTGCACTACTCCAAGTCTCAAGTCTTACAGCTGGGACTTAGTCTCTGGAAAGATCCAAGGGCTTTTTCTCAGCCCAACAA
>BQMB01001709.1:15000-16976 GCA_027943415.1 Closterium sp. NIES-67 | reverse complement strand
CCGTCCCGCTCGCAGTGCATCAAGGAGCTGCGGGCAGAGGCGGAATACAAACCTCTCCGCAACCGGAACTGGCCGTCCGGTCGCAAAAAACCCTCCCTTGAGCGGGGCGCCCACGGGCCCCGGCACCTAATAAAAACTGGGACCCCACTCCTGACGATGGATATCTTGGAACCTGGCTCGATGAAGAACGCAGCGAAATGCGATACGTAATGCGAATTGCAAAACTCCGTGAATCATCGAAACTTTGAACGCATGTTGCGCCCGAGGCCTCGGCCGAGGGCACGTCTGCTTGAACGCCACACACATCCAGGTGGAACCTCGCATCCGAACCCACCCCTCCGCACGCAGCTAAGTGCGGCAGGGGAAACGGGACGGGAAAGCAATGCGGGGCAGACAAGGGGCGCTCGGGTTGGTGTGGGCTCCGGCCCCCCCCTTTCTCCGAGACAATCGCTCGTACCTGGGAAAACGAGATGGCCGTCGCAACCCGTGCGCTCCGGGGCACAAATGGGGGGCAGTCGGTTGAAATCGCAGGGCCGCATTAGCCCGTCTCCGCTCCTCTCGACCCCAGTGCAGATCCCCGGGCGCCACCCGGGAGGACGCGAGTGGGACGAGCGAGATGAGGCGGGCGGCGACCCCGCTGGGCTCGCGAACCCAGCCGGCCAACGGACTCCGTCCGGACCTCCCAGCAGGTGGGGGGGCCGGTCACTCGGTCCCTCTTTTCTCTCCCCGAGACGGTCGCGAAAAGGTTCGGGAGCCGGGGGCGTGGCAACCCCCGGTCTCCCCCTCCAAAGTAGCGCACAAGAACGGGCGAGAGGCGGACGGGGCTCGTACAAAAATGGTCGGACGGGGAGGAACCGGGCAAACCCCAAACGATGGCTTCAAGTCAGGCGAGACCACCCGCTGAATTTAAGCATATTACTAAGCGGAGGAAAAGAAAACAACCGTGATTCCTTTGGTAGCGGCGAGCGACCAAGGAAAAGCCCAGGCTTGAAATCCGAGGGCCCCCGGCCCTCCGAATTGTAGTCTGAAAAGGAAGCGTTCTCTGTGACGGGCGCCGCCTTAAGTCCACTGGAAAGTGGCGGCAGAGAGGGTGACACCCCCCGTCGGGCGACGACCCGTCACTCCACGAGACGCATCCGAAGAGTCGGGTTGCTTGGGAGTGCAGCCCCAACATGGGTGGTAAGCTCCATCCAAGGCTAAATACGGCCAGGTTTCCGATAGCGAACAAGTACCGCGAGGGAAAGATGAAAAGAACTTTGGAAAGAGAGTAAAAAGTGCTTGAAATCGTCAGGAGGATAAGCGCATGAGCCCAAGCAAACCTGCGGGCCCCGTTCGCGCGGGGCCCGGAGGTACGCAGCGCCGGTCGATGCCGCGGGAAAAGGAGCTCGCTCCCACCGCGGCGGAGACCGAGGATGACCCTCACGGGTCGGCGCTGGCGAAACGGGCTGATGCGACCCGTCTTGAAACACGGACCAAGGAGGCCAACGCGGCTGCGAGCCAATGGGTTGGAAACCACAATGGCGACAGTGAAAGCGACCCGTGAGAAGGCGGCCTCGTGCTGCCCGCACCACGGACCGCCCCGGGGGCCTCGGCGCCCGGGGTGCGTTGAGTAGTCGCGTTGGGACCCCGAAAGATGGTGAACTATGCCTGAGCAGGGCGAAGCCAGAGGAAACTCTGGTGGAGGCCCGCAGCGCTACTGACGTGCAAATCGTTCGTCAGACTTGGGTATAGGGGCGAAAGACTAATCGAACCATCTGGTAGCTGGTTCCCTCCGAAGTTTCCCTCAGGATAGCTGGTGCTCGATACGTGGTTACGTCTGGTAAAGCGAATGATTGGCGGGCTCGGGGGAGAAGCTCCCTCGACCGACTCTCAAACTTTAAACGGGCGAGGAGGGCCGCCATCTTAATTGTGGCTGGCTTTCAGGGGTGCTGGCTGACCCCACCAACATGAGTGCCAAGTGGGCCATTTTTGGTAAG
>BQMB01001709.1:0-12500 GCA_027943415.1 Closterium sp. NIES-67 | reverse complement strand
ATAGGATCGATATAGAAGGGGCGCCTCTTTTTTGGGACCCCCCGATCGTGCATACGGATGATGACTGACGGAATAAGGAATTAAGGAATCAAGGATAAAAGGGGGGAGGCTTTTAAAAAAGTTTGGGGGGTTTTGGCTTCTAGGGTTGGGAGTTAGAGGGTCTCCCGGGTCCGGATGGGGCCCGGTCGATCGATTCGGATCCGGATGGGGTCGGATTCGGATGGGTCCGGTCGATCGATTGGGGTCCGGATGGGGTCCGGTCGATCGAAATCGGATCCGGATGGGGCTGGATTCGGATGGGTCCGGTCGGTCGATTTGGGTCCGAACGGGGCCCGGTCGATCGATCCGGATCCGGATGGGGCTGGATTTGGATGGGTCCGGACGATCGGCCCGGGTCCGGATGGGGTCCGGTCGATCGATTCGGATCCGGATGGGGTCGGATTCGGACGGGCTCGATCGATTGATCCGGATGGGTCCGGTCGATCGATTGGGGTCCGGATGGGGCCCGGTCGATCGATTCGGATCCGGATGGGGCTGGATTCGGATGGGTCCGGGCGATCGGCCCGGATCCGGATGGGGTCCGGTCGATCGATTCGGATCCTGGATGGGTCCGGACGATCGGCCCGGGTCCGGATGGGGTCCGCTCGATCGATTCGGATCCGGATGGGTTCGATCGATCCGATCCGGATGGGTCCGGTCGATCGATTCCGGTCCGGATGGTGCCCGGTCGATCGATTCGGATCCGGATGGGGCTGGATTCGGATGGGTCCGGTCGATCGATTCGGGTCCGAATGGGGCCCGGTCGATCCATCCGGATCCGGATGGGGCTGGATTTGGATGGGTCCGGACGATCGGCCCGGGTCCGGATGGGGTCCGATCGATCGATTCGGATCCGGATGCGGTCGGATTCGGATGGGTTCGATCGATCGACCCGCATGGGTCCGGTCGATCGATTGGGGTCCGGATGGGGCCCGGTCCATCGATTCGGATCCGAATGGGGCTGGATTCGGATGGGTCCGGTCGATCGATTTGGGTCCGGATGGGATCCGGTCGATCGATTCGGAACCGGATGGGGCCCGGTCGATCGAAATCGGATCCGGATGGGGCTGGATTCGGATGGGTCCGGTCGATCGATTCGGGTCCGGATGGGGTCCGGTCGATCGATGGGGGTCCGGATGGGGCCCGGTCGATCGAAATCGGATCCGGATGGGGCTGGATTCGGATGGGTCCGGTCGGTCGATTTGGGTCCGAATGGGGCCCGGTCGATCCATCCGGATCCGGATGGGGCTGGATTTGGATGGGTCCGGACGATCGGCCCGGGTCCGGATGGGGTCCGATCGATCGATTCGGATCCGGATGCGGTCGGATTCGGATGGGTTCGATCGATCGACCCGCATGGGTCCGGTCGATCGATTGGGGTCCGGATGGGGCCCGGTCCATCGATTCGGATCCGAATGGGGCTGGATTCGGATGGGTCCGGTCGATCGATTTGGGTCCGGATGGGGTCCGGTCGATCGATTCGGATCCGGATGGGGCCCGGTCGATCGAAATCGGATCCGGATGGGGCTGGATTCGGATGGGTCCGGTCGATCGATTCGGGTCCGGATGGGGTCCGGTCGATCGATGGGGGTCCGGATGGGGCCCGGTCGATCGAAATCGGATCCGGATGGGGCTGGATTCGGATGGGTCCGGTCGGTCGATTTGGGTCCGAATGGGGCCCGGTCGATCCATCCGGATCCGGATGGGGCTGGATTTGGATGGGTCCGGACGATCGGCCCGGGTCCGGATGGGGTCCGATCGATCGATTCGGATCCGGATGCGGTCGGATTCGGATGGGTTCGATCGATCGACCCGCATGGGTCCGGTCGATCGATTGGGGTCCGGATGGGGCCCGGTCCATCGATTCGGATCCGAATGGGGCTGGATTCGGATGGGTCCGGTCGATCGATTTGGGTCCGGATGGGGTCCGGTCGATCGATTCGGATCCGGATGGGGCCCGGTCGATCGAAATCGGATCCGGATGGGGCTGGATTCGGATGGGTCCGGTCGATCGATTCGGGTCCGAATGGGGCCCGGTCGATCGACCCGGATCCGGATGGGGCTGGATTCGGATGGGTCCGGACGATCGGCCCGGGTCCGGATGGGGTCCGGTCGATCGATTCGGTTCCGGATGGGGCTGGATTCGGATGGGTTCGACCCATCGATCCGGATGGGGTCGATCGATGGATCCGGATGGTTTCGTTGGTTCGATCCGGATGGGTTGGATCGATGGATCCGGATGGGTTCGGTCAGTCGACCCGGATGGGTTCGATGGTCGGATCCGGACGGGTTCGATCGATGGATCC
This sequence comes from Closterium sp. NIES-67, assembly GCA_027943415.1. Classification (NCBI taxonomy): domain Eukaryota; kingdom Viridiplantae; phylum Streptophyta; class Zygnematophyceae; order Desmidiales; family Closteriaceae; genus Closterium; species Closterium sp. NIES-67. Next base: position 10,155 of record BQMB01001709.1, on the reverse strand, counting down.
GGATGGGTTCGATCGGGCGAACCCGATGGGCTTGCCCCTTGGGTGCTCGCCTTGCCTTGTACTGGGTTGTGCGGTGCCCTGGGGGAAAAAAAGGCATCCGATCCATCCGGTCATATCCGGATGCTCGTTGGCTCTAGGGTGGTGTGGTGCCTCGAAAGGGCTCGCACCCGCCCTAGAGCCCTTTTTGCCCGGTTGGAAATCGACTACACCGGAAGGGCTTGTGGGCTCTAGGGCGGTGCCGTGCCTCGAAAGGGCTCGCACCCGCCCTAGAGCCCTTTTTGCCCGGTTGGAAATCGACTACACCGGAAGGGCTTGTGGGCTCTAGGGCGGTGTCGTGCCTCGAAAGGGCTCACACCCGCCCTGGAGCCCTTTTTGCCCGGTTGGAAATCGACTACACCGGAAGGGCTTGTGGGCTCTAGGGCGGTGTCGTGCCTCGAAAGGGCTCCCACCCGCCCTGGAGCCCTTTTTGCCCGGTTGGAAATCGACTACACCGGAAGGGCTTGTGGGCTCTAGGGCGGTGTCGTGCCTCGAAAGGGCTCACACCCGCCCTAGAGCCCTTTTTGCCCGGTTGGAAATCGACTGCACCGGAAGGGCTTGTGGGCTCTAGGGCGGTGTCGTGCCTCGAAAGGGCTCACACCCGCCCTAGAGCCCTTTTTGCCCGGTTGGAAATCGACTGCACCGGAAGGGCTTGTGGGCTCTAGGGCGGTGTCGTGCCTCGAAAGGGCTCACACCCGCCCTGGAGCCCTTTTTTTCCCGGTTGGAAATCGACTACACCGGAAGGGCTTGTCGGCTCTAGGGTGTTGTCGTGCCTTGAAAGGGATCACACCCGCCCTGGAGCCCTTTTTGCCCGGTTGGAATTCGATTACACGGGAAGCCTGTGGGCACTAGGGTTGGATGAACCCATGGGCCGGTTCCGATCCGCCCTAGGGGCAAAGAAACCAAGGGGGGATGGGCCCAAGGGTCGGATGAAACCATGGGCCGGTTCAAATCCGCCCTTGGGGTCCAATGGACCGGGTGGGGGGTAAAAAAACCGAGGGGGGATGGGCCCAAGGGTTGGATGAGCCCATGGGCCGGTTCAAATCCGCCCTTGGGGTCAAATGAACCGGCTGGGGGGGTCAGAATGGCCGAGCGGGGATGGGCTCTTGAATTGGATGAACCCATGGGCCGGTTCAAATCCGCCCTTGGGGTCGAATGAACCGGCTGGGGGGTCGAATTACAGAGGGGGAATGGGCTCTTGGGTCGGATGAAACCATGGGCCGGTTCAAATCCGCCCTTGGGGTCAAATGAACCGGCGGGGGGGTCAAATAACCGAGGGGGGATGGGATCCTGGGTTGGATGAACCCATGGGCCGGTTCAAACCCGCCCCTGGGGTCCAATGGACCGGGCGGGGGGTAAAAAAAAACCGAGGGGGGGTGGTCCCAAGGGATGGATGAACCCATGGGCCGGTTCTAATCCGCCCTTGGGGTCAAATGAACCGGCTGGGGGGTAAAAGAAACCGAGGGGGGATGGGCTCTTGAATTGGATGAACCCATGGGCCGGTTCAAATCCGCCCTTGGGGTCGAATGAACCGGGTGGGGGGTCAAATAACCGAGGGGGGATGGGATCCTCCTGGGTTGGATGAACCCATGGGCCGGTTCAAATCCGCCCCTGGGGTCCAATGGACCGGCTGGGGGGTCAAATAACCGAGGGGGGATGGGATCTTGGGTTGGATGAGCCCATGGGCCGGTTCAAATCCGCCCTAGGGGTCCAATGGACCGGGTGGGGGGTAAAAAAACCGAGGGGGGATGGGCCCAAGGGTTGGATGAGCCCATGGGCCGGTTCAAATCCGCCCTTGGGGTCAAATGAACCGGCTGGGGGGGTCAGAATGGCCGAGCGGGGATGGGCTCTTGAATTGGATGAACCCATGGGCCGGTTCAAATCCGCCCTTGGGGTCGAATGAACCGGCTGGGGGGTCGAATTACGGAGGGGGAATGGGCTCTTGGGTCGGATGAAACCATGGGCCGGTTCAAATCCGCCCTTGGGGTCAAATGAACCGGCGGGGGGGTCAAATAACCGAGGGGGGATGGGATCCTGGGTTGGATGAACCCATGGGCCGGTTCAAACCCGCCCCTGGGGTCCAATGGACCGGGCGGGGGGTAAAAAAAAACCGAGGGGGGGTGGTCCCAAGGGATGGATGAACCCATGGGCCGGTTCTAATCCGCCCTTGGGGTCAAATGAACCGGCTGGGGGGTAAAAGAAACCGAGGGGGGATGGGCTCTTGAATTGGATGAACCCATGGGCCGGTTCAAATCCGCCCTTGGGGTCGAATGAACCGGGTGGGGGGTCAAATAACCGAGGGGGGATGGGATCCTCCTGGGTTGGATGAACCCATGGGCCGGTTCAAATCCGCCCCTGGGGTCCAATGGACCGGCTGGGGGGTCAAATAACCGAGGGGGGATGGGATCTTGGGTTGGATGAGCCCATGGGCCGGTTCAAATCCGCCCTAGGGGTCCAATGGACCGGGTGGGGGGTAAAAAAACCGAGGGGGGATGGGCCCAAGGGTTGGATGAGCCCATGGGCCGGTTCAAATCCGCCCTTGGGGTCAAATGAACCGGCTGGGGGGGTCAGAATGGCCGAGCGGGGATGGGCTCTTGAATTGGATGAACCCATGGGCCGGTTCAAATCCGCCCTTGGGGTCGAATGAACCGGCTGGGGGGTCGAATTACGGAGGGGGAATGGGCTCTTGGGTCGGATGAAACCATGGGCCGGTTCAAATCCGCCCTTGGGGTCAAATGAACCGGCGGGGGGGTCAAATAACCGAGGGGGGATGGGATCCTGGGTTGGATGAACCCATGGGCCGGTTCAAACCCGCCCCTGGGGTCCAATGGACCGGGCGGGGGGTAAAAAAAAACCGAGGGGGGGTGGTCCCAAGGGATGGATGAACCCATGGGCCGGTTCAAATCCGCCCTTGGGGTCAAATGAACCGGCTGGGGGGTAAAAGAAACCGAGGGGGGATGGGCTCTTGAATTGGATGAACCCATGGGCCGGTTCAAATCCGCCCTTGGGGTCGAATGAACCGGGTGGGGGGTCAAATAACCGAGGGGGGATGGGATCCTCCTGGGTTGGATGAACCCATGGGCCGGTTCAAATCCGCCCCTGGGGTCCAATGGACCGGCTGGGGGGTCAAATAACCGAGGGGGGATGGGATCTTGGGTTGGATGAGCCCATGGGCCGGTTCAAATCCGCCCTAGGGGTCCAATGGACCGGGTGGGGGGTAAAAAAACCGAGGGGGGATGGGCCCAAGGGTTGGATGAGCCCATGGGCCGGTTCAAATCCGCCCTTGGGGTCAAATGAACCGGCTGGGGGGGTCAGAATGGCCGAGCGGGGATGGGCTCTTGAATTGGATGAACCCATGGGCCGGTTCAAATCCGCCCTTGGGGTCGAATGAACCGGCTGGGGGGTCGAATTACGGAGGGGGAATGGGCTCTTGGGTCGGATGAAACCATGGGCCGGTTCAAATCCGCCCTTGGGGTCAAATGAACCGGCGGGGGGGTCAAATAACCGAGGGGGGATGGGATCCTGGGTTGGATGAACCCATGGGCCGGTTCAAACCCGCCCCTGGGGTCCAATGGACCGGGCGGGGGGTAAAAAAAAACCGAGGGGGGGTGGTCCCAAGGGATGGATGAACCCATGGGCCGGTTCTAATCCGCCCTTGGGGTCAAATGAACCGGCTGGGGGGTAAAAGAAACCGAGGGGGGATGGGCTCTTGAATTGGATGAACCCATGGGCCGGTTCAAATCCGCCCTTGGGGTCGAATGAACCGGGTGGGGGGTCAAATAACCGAGGGGGGATGGGATCCTCCTGGGTTGGATGAACCCATGGGCCGGTTCAAATCCGCCCCTGGGGTCCAATGGACCGGCTGGGGGGTCAAATAACCGAGGGGGGATGGGATCTTGGGTTGGATGAGCCCATGGGCCGGTTCAAATCCGCCCTAGGGGTCCAATGGACCGGGTGGGGGGTAAAAAAACCGAGGGGGGATGGGCCCAAGGGTTGGATGAGCCCATGGGCCGGTTCAAATCCGCCCTTGGGGTCAAATGAACCGGCTGGGGGGGTCAGAATGGCCGAGCGGGGATGGGCTCTTGAATTGGATGAACCCATGGGCCGGTTCAAATCCGCCCTTGGGGTCGAATGAACCGGCTGGGGGGTCGAATTACAGAGGGGGAATGGGCTCTTGGGTCGGATGAAACCATGGGCCGGTTCAAATCCGCCCTTGGGGTCAAATGAACCGGCGGGGGGGTCAAATAACCGAGGGGGGATGGGATCCTGGGTTGGATGAACCCATGGGCCGGTTCAAACCCGCCCCTGGGGTCCAATGGACCGGGCGGGGGGTAAAAAAAAACCGAGGGGGGGTGGTCCCAAGGGATGGATGAACCCATGGGCCGGTTCTAATCCGCCCTTGGGGTCAAATGAACCGGCTGGGGGGTAAAAGAAACCGAGGGGGGATGGGCTCTTGAATTGGATGAACCCATGGGCCGGTTCAAATCCGCCCTTGGGGTCGAATGAACCGGGTGGGGGGTCAAATAACCGAGGGGGGATGGGATCCTCCTGGGTTGGATGAACCCATGGGCCGGTTCAAATCCGCCCCTGGGGTCCAATGGACCGGCTGGGGGGTCAAATAACCGAGGGGGGATGGGATCTTGGGTTGGATGAGCCCATGGGCCGGTTCAGATCCGCCCTAGGTGTCCAATGGACCGGGTGGGGGGTAAAAAAACCGAGGGGGGATGGGCCCAAGGGTTGGATGAGCCCATGGGCCGGTTCAAATCCGCCCTTGGGGTCAAATGAACCGGCTGGGGGGGTCAGAATGGCCGAGCGGGGATGGGCTCTTGAATTGGATGAACCCATGGGCCGGTTCAAATCCGCCCTTGGGGTCGAATGAACCGGCTGGGGGGTCGAATTACAGAGGGGGAATGGGCTCTTGGGTCGGATGAAACCATGGGCCGGTTCAAATCCGCCCTTGGGGTCAAATGAACCGGCGGGGGGGTCAAATAACCGAGGGGGGATGGGATCCTGGGTTGGATGAACCCATGGGCCGGTTCAAACCCGCCCCTGGGGTCCAATGGACCGGGCGGGGGGTAAAAAAAAACCGAGGGGGGGTGGTCCCAAGGGATGGATGAACCCATGGGCCGGTTCTAATCCGCCCTTGGGGTCAAATGAACCGGCTGGGGGGTAAAAGAAACCGAGGGGGGATGGGCTCTTGAATTGGATGAACCCATGGGCCGGTTCAAATCCGCCCTTGGGGTCGAATGAACCGGGTGGGGGGTCAAATAACCGAGGGGGGATGGGATCCTCCTGGGTTGGATGAACCCATGGGCCGGTTCAAATCCGCCCCTGGGGTCCAATGGACCGGCTGGGGGGTCAAATAACCGAGGGGGGATGGGATCTTGGGTTGGATGAGCCCATGGGCCGGTTCAAATCCGCCCTAGGGGTCCAATGGACCGGGTGGGGGGTAAAAAAACCGAGGGGGGATGGGCCCAAGGGTTGGATGAGCCCATGGGCCGGTTCAAATCCGCCCTTGGGGTCAAATGAACCGGCTGGGGGGGTCAGAATGGCCGAGCGGGGATGGGCTCTTGAATTGGATGAACCCATGGGCCGGTTCAAATCCGCCCTTGGGGTCGAATGAACCGGCTGGGGGGTCGAATTACAGAGGGGGAATGGGCTCTTGGGTCGGATGAAACCATGGGCCGGTTCAAATCCGCCCTTGGGGTCAAATGAACCGGCGGGGGGGTCAAATAACCGAGGGGGGATGGGATCCTGGGTTGGATGAACCCATGGGCCGGTTCAAACCCGCCCCTGGGGTCCAATGGACCGGGCGGGGGGTAAAAAAAAACCGAGGGGGGGTGGTCCCAAGGGATGGATGAACCCATGGGCCGGTTCTAATCCGCCCTTGGGGTCAAATGAACCGGCTGGGGGGTAAAAGAAACCGAGGGGGGATGGGCTCTTGAATTGGATGAACCCATGGGCCGGTTCAAATCCGCCCTTGGGGTCGAATGAACCGGGTGGGGGGTCAAATAACCGAGGGGGGATGGGATCCTCCTGGGTTGGATGAACCCATGGGCCGGTTCAAATCCGCCCCTGGGGTCCAATGGACCGGCTGGGGGGTCAAATAACCGAGGGGGGATGGGATCTTGGGTTGGATGAGCCCATGGGCCGGTTCAGATCCGCCCTAGGGGTCCAATGGACCGGGTGGGGGGTAAAAAAACCGAGGGGGGATGGGCCCAAGGGTTGGATGAGCCCATGGGCCGGTTCAAATCCGCCCTTGGGGTCAAATGAACCGGCTGGGGGGGTCAGAATGGCCGAGCGGGGATGGGCTCTTGAATTGGATGAACCCATGGGCCGGTTCAAATCCGCCCTTGGGATCAAATGACCCGGCTGGGGGGTCCCAAGGGTCAATCTTGGCATCCCATGAACGCATAAACAGGTTGCCCCAAACGATGGCAACCCAACGTAATCCATGCCATAGGCCTATTAATACCCCAGCAAAGGGGTATTTTTCCTCTCCCCATCATTCGGCCATGTGTTTTCGGATTGCCCCAAACGACGGTAACCCAACATAATCCAGGTCATAGGCCTAGGAATACCCTAGGGAAGTGGTATTTTTCCTCTCCCCATCATTTGGCCATATGTTTTCGGATTGCCCCAAACGACGGTAACCCAACGTAATCCAGGCCATAGGCCTAGGAATACCCTAGGGAAGTGGTATTTTTCCTCTCCCCATCATTCGGCCATGTGTTTTCGGATTGCCCCAAACGACGGTAACCCAACGTAATCCAGGTCATAGGCCTAGGAATACCCTAGGGAAGTGGCATTTTTCCTCTCCCCATCATTCGGCCATATTTTTTCGGATTGCCCCAAACGACGGTAACCCAACGTAATCCAGGTCATAGGCCTAGGAATACCCTAGGGAAGTGGTATTTTTCCTCTCCCCATCATTCGGCCATGTGTTTTCGGATTGCCCCAAACGACGGTAACCCAACGTAATCCAGGTCATAGGCCTAGGAATACCCTAGGGAAGTGGTATTTTTCCTCTCCCCATCATTCGGCCATGTGTTTTCGGATTGCCCCAAACGACGGTAACCCAACGTAATCCAGGTCATAGGCCTAGGAATACTCTAGGGATGGGGCATTCTACCACTCCCCATCACTTGGGTTTCGGTTCTTGATTGCCCCAAACAATCGTAACCCAACGCAATGCAGGCCATTGGCATAGGAATACCCTGCCTAGGCTTTGACCTTGATGGTTCGATCGATCCGGACCCGAATGGGTTCGATACGAATGGGGCCGGTGAATCCGGATCCGGATGGGTTCGATCCAAATGGGTTCGATCGACTCGGATCCGGATCGATTCCATCCGAATCGGTTCGATCGAACCGGATCCGGATGGGTTCGATCGATCCGGATCCGGATGGGTTCGATAAGGATGGGTTCGATCGACTCGGATCCGGATGGGTTCGATACGAATGGGTTCGATCGACTCGGATCCGGATTGGTTCGATCGACTCGGATCCGGATCGATTCCATCCGAATGGGTTCGATCGAACCGGATCCGGATGGGTTCGATCGATCCGCACCCGGGTGGGTTCGATCCAAATGGGTTCGACCGACTCGGATCCGGATCGATTCCATCCGAATCGGTTCGATCGAACCGGATCCGGATGGGTTCGATCCGGATCCGGATGGGTTCGATAAGGATGGGTTCGATCCGAATGGGTTCGATCGACTCGGATCCGGATGGGTTCGATCCGAATGGGTTCGATCGACTCGGATCCGGATTGGTTCGATCGACTCGGATCCGGATCGATTCCATCCGAATGGGTTCGATCGAACCGGATCCGGATGGGTTCGATCGATCCGGATCCGGATGGGTTCGATCGACTCGGATCCGGATGGGTTCGATCGGCTCGGATCCGGATGGGTTCGATCGATCCGGATCCGGATGGGCTTGGGTCCGAAAGGGTTCATTTGATCCGGATCCGGACGGATTCGATCGATCCGGACCCGGGTGGGTTCGATCCGAATGGGTTCGATCGACTCGGATCCGGATGGGCTCGATAGGGATGGGTTCTATCCGAATGGGTTCGATCGACTCGGATCCGGATGGGTTCGATCGATCCGGATCCGGATGGGTTCAATTGATCCGGATCCGGATGGGTTTGATCCACACGGGTTCGATCGATCCGGATCCGGATCGGCTCGATAAGGATGGGTTCGATCGACTCGGATCCGAATGGGTTCGATCGATCCAGATCCGGATCCGGATGGGTTCCATCCGAATGGGTTCGATCAAAACCCATCCGGGGTCCGATCCGGATGGATTCCATCACTTGGGTTCCGGGGACTTGATTGCCCCAAACGACGGTAACCCAACGTAATCCAGGTCATTGGCCTAGGAATACAGGAGGGAAGGGGTGCTCTACCTCTCCCCAACCCTTGGCACGGGCCATCGGATTGCCCCAAACGACGGTAACCCAACGTAATCCAGGTCATTGGCCTAAGAATACGGGGGGGAAGGGGTGCTCTACCTCTCCCCAACCCTTGGCACAAGCCATCCGATTGCCCCAAACGACGGTAACCCAACGTAATCCAGGTCATTGGCCTAAGAATACGGGGGGGGGAGGGGTGCTCCACCTCTCCCCAACCCTTGGCACGGGCCATCGATTGCCCCAAACGACGGTAACCCAACGTAATCCAGGTCATTGGCCTAAGAATACGGGGGGGGGGAGGGGTGCTCCACCTCTCCCCAACCCTTGGCATGGGCCATCCGATTGCCCCAAACGACGGTAACCCAACGTAATCCAGGTCATTGGCCTAAGAATACGGGGAGTGCACCTCTCCCCAATGGCATCGGCCATCCGGATTGCCCCAAACGACGGTAACCCAACGTAATCCAGGTCATTGGCCTAAGAATACGGGGAGTGGTACCTCTCCCCAACCCTTGGCATGGGCATCCGATTGCCCCAAACGACGGTAACCCAACGTAATCCAGGTCATTGGCCTAAGAATACTAGGGGAGTGGTACCTCTCCCCAACCCTTCGGCATGCATCCGGATTGCCCCAAACGACGGTAACCCAACGTAATCCAGGTCATAGGCCTAGGAATACTCTAGGGATGGGGCATTCTACCACTCCCCATCACTTGGGTTTCGGTTCTTGATTGCCCCAAACAATCGTAACCCAACGCAATGCAGGCCATTGGCATAGGAATACCCTGCCTAGGCTTTGACCTTGATGGTTCGATCGATCCGGACCCGAATGGGTTCGATACGAATGGGGCCGGTGAATCCGGATCCGGATGGGTTCGATCCAAATGGGTTCGATCGACTCGGATCCGGATCGATTCCATCCGAATCGGTTCGATCGAACCGGATCCGGATGGGTTCGATCGATCCGGATCCGGATGGGTTCGATAAGGATGGGTTCGATCGACTCGGATCCGGATGGGTTCGATACGAATGGGTTCGATCGACTCGGATCCGGATTGGTTCGATCGACTCGGATCCGGATCGATTCCATCCGAATGGGTTCGATCGAACCGGATCCGGATGGGTTCGATCGATCCGCACCCGGGTGGGTTCGATCCAAATGGGTTCGACCGACTCGGATCCGGATCGATTCCATCCGAATCGGTTCGATCGAACCGGATCCGGATGGGTTCGATCCGGATCCGGATGGGTTCGATAAGGATGGGTTCGATCCGAATGGGTTCGATCGACTCGGATCCGGATGGGTTCGATCCGAATGGGTTCGATCGACTCGGATCCGGATTGGTTCGATCGACTCGGATCCGGATCGATTCCATCCGAATGGGTTCGATCGAACCGGATCCGGATGGGTTCGATCGATCCGGATCCGGATGGGTTCGATCGACTCGGATCCGGATGGGTTCGATCGGCTCGGATCCGGATGGGTTCGATCGATCCGGATCCGGATGGGCTTGGGTCCGAAAGGGTTCATTTGATCCGGATCCGGACGGATTCGATCGATCCGGACCCGGGTGGGTTCGATCCGAATGGGTTCGATCGACTCGGATCCGGATGGGCTCGATAGGGATGGGTTCTATCCGAATGGGTTCGATCGACTCGGATCCGGATGGGTTCGATCGATCCGGATCCGGATGG
>BQMB01001708.1:0-20069 GCA_027943415.1 Closterium sp. NIES-67 | reverse complement strand
TGTGAGAAAGATTGCCTGAAATTTAAGACTTTTTCAGCTACTGCGTAATTTTTCAACAAGATCACCCAAATGGGAAATAATATCGGTAGAAAAAAAAATTAGAATCCACATTGCTGTCACTTTACGTGATGTAGTTCGGAGTAACCTTTCTGAAATAGTACAATTTTATCATGTACTCTCGACCAGTAGAGGACTTCCAACTCGCACAACGGGGAAAATGTCAATTGATCATATGTTGATGGCGGGATTCGATCTCGCGTAGGTCTAAATTCCGCCATTCTTGCAGGTCTAAAATTTTAACATTCTTGGCGGGATTCGATATCGCGTAGGTCAAGATTCCATTCTTGCAGGTCTAAATTTTTAACATCGTAATGCAATGTTGGCGAGAATTGAACCCGCGTCTTCAACGATCTACAGAGTGCCAAGGTGTCTTCTGGAGAGGGCTAGATTTAGGTCAGTACGGCGGATAGTTTCGGGTCATTTCCATGCGAAACTGTCCCTCAACTAGCCCGCAGGTATCTTCTCGGCCAATTTGGGGACATCGCTACGGAGGGTCGGATCTGGGACAGTAACTTTTTGCATTTGAGGTATTGTGCGAGCTAAATCGTGATGGAGGCAAGATCTGGGCGGCATGTACCAGTTGCAAATAGAAGATACCCGAGCTGCTGCTAGTAAAGCTGATGCTCAGAGGCAGTAAGTGGGGTAGTATTGGGGTGTGTGATCGGCCAGAATGTGACGAAAAGGAGTGGTGAGGCCGATGGGAGCGATGGCAAACTTTTTCGCATGTGTTCTGCGTACTTGCTTGCAAAAAGGTAGAGGGCATCAGGGCCGCTGTCGACGTTTAACCCAAGAAATTGGGTGACGCTGGAGGAAATAGTAACTTCAAAAATTGTTTGGATTCTTTCCTCCATGCGCCCTAGAAGAACTGTTGCACGAGCCCGGTGTACAGTAAGTCGTTCACGCAGGCGATTTGAAGAATGTAATTCCCCAAAATTCAAGTCTGTACATTCCAGGATCGTGGGGCAGCTGCACGAAGTCGAGTGAAATCAGCACTTTGTGAAGATGTTGCTGCCACAGTCGAGGAGCTTGTTTGATGTCGTAGAGTGATTTAAGCAACTTGCAGATGTGGAGTCCGTCGCCGTAAGTGTGAGGAGTTCGACGCAAATATCTGCATCGACGTCTGTACATAAAAACACAGCAATAGCGAAGTGGCTAATGGCGGCTGGCAGCAATAGCAAGAGGAATTCGAAACTGAGGTATGGCGGCTGATCGGAGCAAAAGTCTGGTCGTAGTCGATGCCATGGGTTTGTTTGAAACCTTGAATGACCGTTGGTTGCTGAACTGGGACAGCAAGGCCAAGGATCTGAAGAGCCGATTGGTCACCACGAGGATGAGGTTGGCCAACTTCGACGATGTCAACCTCGTCAATTTCATATGGCAGATGGCGGGCACCGTCATGTGATGCTGCGTCTATTTTCTATTGGAACAGGTGCTCCTCATTCTGTAATTATAGACAGCCTGTGTCATGGCATGACGCAAGGGTCTGAGAGGGGAATGAAGAGCGGGGTGTATGTATTGTTGGCACGTGTCGAGGGAATATATGACTCGAACAGTGCTGCGTCACGGGAGAAAGGACCAGGTGCGACTGCTGACATAGACGGCTACGGAGCTGTATAAGGTCCTGCTGCTGCGTTGTTGGGCGGATAATATTCTTCGGCTGCATGTGCTTCATCTTGAGGGGTGCAGAAACTCCATTCGACACTGTAGCAATCAAGATCCCGTTGTTGATGTTCCTTGTCGCGTTCGAAGTCATCGAGAAAAAGTTTCTCGTAGAAGATGCAATCTCGGGCATACAAAACCTTTCGGGTTTCATAATCCATAATTATCCAAGAATAGGAATCCTTGGGTACACCAAGGTGTATTCCCCATCGAGCCCGCTTTGTAAATTTGCCCACATTTGTGCTCGGAGGTCTGTATTGGACAATGCTGCCCTAAACTCATAAAAGTCGAGTGTCGGCGGGGTGTTTTGTCTACATGACGTGGCCAGCTGAATAGAGTGAGAGCTGTTGACGACATGCAGTTGTGTAATCGGACAGCTTGCGTCATCGCAAACAACCAAAAATCTCCTGTCAAGCTGGATTGTTGCAGCAGCACGCACATCTTCGCTTGCAGCATTCAGTTCATCCTCTCGGCTATTCCATTCTGCTGATGGGTGTAAGGCACCGTCTTGCACCTGGGAATCCCTTTCCGCGCCAGAATTTCATCGAAATGCTCGCTAGTGTACTCACCCGTGTTGTCTGTCTCGATCTCTTTTAGCTTGATGCCGCTCCGCGATTTTCTGCCATAGCTTGAAGGCGTTGAGAGCTTGAGACTTGTGAGGGATATTCTTGTGCCAGACGTATCGAGTAGCACCGTCGATAAAGGTAATGATATAGCGGTAGTCGTTGCCGCTGATATCCTCTGCTTCCTACGGCATAAAGAGTATGTCGCTGAAAACGGCGTCCATAGTGTGATGGGAACGGAGCATGAGTTACGTGAACTTCAAGGCAGATGGTGTGAGAGTACGACCCCGTTACACCACTTGTCCCTTCTTTCTTTCTTTTCTATTTCATCTCTCTTTTTCTCTCATCTTATTTGGTTTCCTATTCTCCATTTTCCATTATCCTTTGGTTTATCCTGTTATTATAATTATATCACCGACCATGCTTGAGATGTACTGGCGCGCTCTATCTAGCGTAATCCTATCGTAATCCCTTAAAGCCAATAGCCTCGCGTGGCTATACGCAGGGTGATTCTATATTCTAGAAGGGTCTATTCCCTTGGGATAAGATAAACCTGGTTACCTGATGTACTCTGGAAGTATAAAAGTGCCTTGTACTGATTGATAGGGCAATCTTTCCTCGAGTCATTCGATCCTGTAACACTTGGTAATCAGAGCTTTTCTCACTCGGCCGCGCTCAACAAAGCAGCAGCAGCGGGAAAACCTGCCTCGAAAAACCGACGGGGGCGACCAATTCGACACCGATTCTGGTAAGCACCAGCTCCGCGTTTTTTCAAATCACCCCCCCCCGCACGTGTTTTGAACAGGATGGCAACCTTCGACAACGCCGAGGTTACCCAGCAGCTCTTCGCGCGCATCGCAGCCCTTCAGGGGGGAGATGCGAGCGGATCACGAAGCGTGGCGAAACGAGTTCGAGCGAGTAACTCGACTCGCCGGAGCGCAGTACGAATCGACAACGGCGACGACGCAGCAGTCGCAGCAGTTTCTCGAGGCTCCGAAACCGGGCCCACCTGAGCCGTTCGATCCGAGCGATCGAAACTCCGACGCCCGCAGATGGATCGCCTGGATGGAGATCTACTTCGCAGCCGTCGGATGGAGCTCGCCAGTTTGTGACGGTCAACGTGTACGACTCGCGGCGACAGTGATGCGAGGGCCGGCACTCGACTGGATTGGCGGCAACAGCACGTTCATCCAGGGCGAAGCAATGTGGCAGCAGTTCTGCACCGACCTGCTGAAACGCTTCGAGCCGATAAATTCGGGTTTCCTTGCCCGGGAAAAAATTCATCGCCATCCACAGTTCGGGAGTATTATACAGATGGCGAATGTGGTCAGTTTGCCATCCACAGCGCAATACACGCAGCAGATGGAGGAATATTATAACCGAATTCCCGACCTGACCGAAGGGGAAAAAGTACAGTCGTACCTCGCCGGGCTGAAGACTGAAGTCAAACGACAAGTGGCAGCGTCAAACTACGCGAGCTACAGTGACGTCGTTTCGGCAGCGGAGCGCTTCGACATGGTCAACGCCGGGACACGACGGACGCATGTCGGCAGTACGCGACAGGGCGACCGCTAGGCTCACCCCACGTTCGCCGACCCGATGGAAGTCGACAGGTTCGAGGGGCGGCCACGTCCGAAAAACACCAACTACACGTGTGGTTTCTGCGGGGTGCCGGGTCATCGAATCTTCGACTGCAACAAAATGAAAGCCGCACGCGCAGAGTAGTGGGCACGCAACAGTGGCGGAATTCCTTCGGCCAATCATAAGACAAAAAACGGGAGTCGCCAGTGATTGCGGATGTAGCTGGCAAAAATAAAAAGATCCGAAAGCGGCCACGGGATTCCGGGAAAATCAACTTCGACGAAGCTGATTCGATGCGAGAAGGAGGAAATGATGGGGGAAAATCTCCACCCCAAGACCAATCTTCGCCAGGGAAAATCGCCGAGAAAAAATACGACTCCGCGAAAAAAGACTCTGCCGAGACGGGGAAACTCTTTGAAGACCCAAGAAATTATAAGGATTCGTTAAAGTTATCTTATAAAGATGCTTTAATGAAAACTTATGATTTTCGAGGGGCTAGAGCCTTGGAGAAAATTCGGGAAGGACTCCAGAAGAAGCAGTCAGCTGTGGAGATTATACCGGTACCGGACAACTTGGGGAAAAAAGTGGAAAGAAGCCGACCTTTCCACGGAGTCAACGTCCTCTCCCAACACCAGCCCACAACGACTACCCGTTCCCCAGGGAAGACGTCGGTGGAGCTGAAGCAGCTCAAGAGGAAGCTGGGGGTCTACAAAAAGCTGCAGAAATCCCGAACTCCTCCTCCGGATGCATCCAGTTCTTCAGCATCAACGACGCGCACAGTCGTGAAGGAAACTCTGGGCCCTGGAGAAGAGCCGTTCTCCAAGAAGCCTCGGCCAGCTGCCAGCTCAGGAGTAGAGAGCAACACAAAGGTGTGTACAGAATATTGGGATGTACCCTATGACCCAATCAATGAAACCATCCTTGGGTACTCCGAGCAACGCTTGCCCCTCGTGCTCGAGGTCATCTGCAAAGGACGACGCCTCCAAGCACTCGTGGACAGCGGAGCATCACACACCGTCTGCGACAAGGCAGTAATAGACCGACTTCGGGAAGAGTACAAGCCTTCAGGATTCTCTGCAACGATGGTGGACGGAAGCAAGTTACTAGTACAAGGCGAAGCAGTGCTACACCTACAAATCGGACCACTGCGCTGGAGACCTGCACTCCCCATCACCAACATCAAAGGGCTTGACCTGATCTTCGGGCGAGACTTCCTAAACCGATTCAACACCGAGATCAACTGGGTGAACCGCACCGCAAGCATCTACAACAATGGACGGAGAGTACAGCTACCCAACTGGGACGATACAGGAGATATCCCAGTAGAGACACTCTCCAGATTCAAGAAGAACGTGAAGCGAACCGACGCCGGGTTCTTGGCGATAGCAACAGTTGTGGAAGATGATGGGGAGAAACTTCGAAACCTCCGGAAGAGATCAAGGAATTACTAAAGGAGTTCCAAGACATTCTTCCCGATAACCTTCAGAATGAGCTACCGCCATACCGAACGCATCAACACGAGATCGTGGAGGAACCGAGTTCGAAGCCGACCTTCCGAGCACCATATCGGCTCAGCCCTACGGAGCTGACCGACATGAAAAAACAGATCGAGTATCTCCTAACCAAAGGACTCATCCGACCATCCACTTCACCGTACGGTGCCCCAGTACTCTTCACACCAAAACCGGGCGGAAGCCTGCGCATGTGCATCGATTACCAAGCTCTCAACAAGCAGACCATCAAGAATAAATATCCGATACCGTGAATCGATGACCTGCTTGACCAGCTTCGGGGAGCTACGGTATTTTCCAAACTGGATCTGTGGTCTGGATACTGGCAGATACGAATGGCGAACAACTCTATCCACAAAACTGCTTTTCGAACTCGGTATGGATCGTACGAGTATTTGGTAATGCCGTTCAGACTCACCAACGCACCGGCAACGTTCCAAGCCGAACCACATTCTACAACCACTCTTGGACGAGTGCGTGGTGGTGTACCTGGACGACATCCTCATCTACTTGGGCGACATGAAGCAGCACGTCGAACACCCGCGACGCATCTTCGAAATTCTTCGACGAGAGCGATTCTACGTCAAACTGTCCAAGAGCGAATTCGCCCTGGAGAAGGTCCAATTCCTAGGACACATGGTGAGCACTCAAGGAGTTCACGTCGACCCCAAGAAAATCGAAGCCTTGCGTACGTGGAAGACACCCGAGAACGTGAAGGAGTTGTAGTTGTTCCTAGGCTTCGCTAATTAATACAACAGGTTCGTGCCACAATATGCGAAACTCGCAGCACCACTCACAAATCTGCTGAAGAAGAACACGCCCTACAAATGGGAGCCGAAGCATCAGGAAGCCGTGGAGCAGCTGAAACAAGCACTCACGTCCGCACCAGTACTCATCTTGCCAGATCCCGAACGCGACTACGTAATCGAAGCTGATGCCAGCAACCAGGCAGTGGGAGCAGTCTTAATGCAAGATCAGGGGAATGGACTGCAACCAATCGCCTACCTGAGTAAGAAACTACACGAGGCAGAACTCAACTACCCGATACACGACAAAGAGGCCCTGGCTATCATCATCACCTTCAAAGCGTAGAGATGTTATCTCGAACGACAAAAAACAACCGTCTACACCGACCACTGCAGCCTGAAATATTTGAAGACACAACCCAACCTTTCCAGGCGGCAGGTCCGGTGGATCGACTTCCTCGAGACACACTTCCACTACGACATCGTGTACAAGCCTGGCCACAAAAACAAAGCAGACGCTCTCAGCCGGCCTGCACACGTTGCCGCTATTCAGATTGAAGGGATGAATCCACTACTCAAGGGACTCTTCACACACGGGTACGCCATCGACCCCGAAATTCCGTTAGCAGAAAAGCGACACCTGCTACAGTGGGACAGTGACATCGCGTACTAGAAAGGATCAACGAAAATCTGGGTACCCAATTACCCTCCTTTGCGCCAGTTACTACTCGAAGAATACCACGACGTCCTATACGCCGGACACTTCGGTAGCAACAAGACGCTGACCGGTATTGCAAAACACTACTACTGGCCCCACTTGGCAGAGGATGTTATGAAGTTTGTCACCTCGTGTGATACATGTCAGCGGATGAAGAGCAGCAAGCAGAAAAAACCGAGACTACTGCAGCCTCTTCCAGTCCCAGAACAGCCATGGCAAGTGGTTAGCCTGGACTTCATCACCGGGTTACCACCTACCACCAGCGGTCATGACGCAATCCTTGTCATCATCGACAAGTTCTCCAAAATGGGACACTTCATCCCGACACACACGATGGCACGCACCGAGGAGACAGCACAACTCTTCGTTCGTTACATCATCTCACAGCATGGCATTCCAACCACACTCATCTCCGACCGAGACCCCAAGTTCATTAGCAAGTTCTAAAAGGAACTTATGTCTCTCCTCGGGACCAAACTCGCCATGTCATCCGCTTACCATCCGCAGACGGACGGACAGACCGAGCATCTCAACCAGATTGTTGAGCAACTCCTCCGTGCAGCCTGCAAGGACGAGATCTCCAAGTGGGACTTGCACCTGCCCGTTCTAGAGTTTGCTTACAACAACGCTACACATGTCGCTACCGGACAAACGCCGTTCTTCCTCTGCTACGGACGCCACCCGCTCACACCACAAAAACCGACAACATCCGCTATAGTCCAACCTGCACATGAATTCATCACGACCATGCATCACCTTTGGGATCGGACCCACAAGCGCCTCCTCGACATTCAGCGGCAACAGAAGCGCCAGGCCGATCGCCATCGCAACGACCACACCATTACCGTGGGAGACCAGGTGCTCCTTGACACCCGCAACCTTGACATCAGCCATCTCCCATCTAAACTGCGACCTCGCTTCTGCGAGCCTTTCCTCGTTGAAGTACAGGTCACTCCTGTTACCTTCCGCTTACGCCTGCCAGCTACCTGGAAGATTCACAACGCCTTCCATGTCCAACTTCTGAAGCCCTATCGGGATCCGAACACGATCTTCGTTGGACGCCAATCGCCGCCGCCGCCGCCCGTCCTCGTCCAGAATGAACTTGAGTACGAGGTCGAATTCGTGCTTGCACACCGCCGTCGTCGGAATGGCACCGTGGAGCTTCTTATTCGTTGGAAGGGTTATGATCCTTCTGAGGACAGCTGGGTACCTTAGACCGACAAGGATAACGCTCGTCGTCCTCTGCATGACTACCTTGTCAAGCAGGGTGTTACTTCTACCACCCAGCTTTGAGGGGGGGAAGTGTGAGAGTACGACCCCGTTACACCACTTGGCATTTTCCCTATTTCCTTTTCCTTCCATTTCTCTTTTTACCGCATCTCATTTGGTTTCCTATTCTTCCTTTCCCATTAACCTTTGGTTTATCCTGCTATTATAAGTATATCACCGACCAGGCTTGGGGTGTACTGGCGCGCTCTATCTAGCGTAATCGTACCGTAATCCCTTAAAGCCAATAGCCTCGCGTGGCTATACGCGGGGTGATTCTATATTCTAGAAGGGTCTATTCCCTTGGGATAGGATAAACATGGTTACCTTATGTACTCTGGAAGTATACAGTAAAAGCGCCTTGTACTGATTGATAGGGCAATCTTTCCTCGAGTCATTTGATCCTGTGACAGATGGTGCAGGGTGATTGACGGTTGCTAGGTCGAAGCTCCTGGCCGTTGGTTAAAAGGAGAGCATCCTTGTCGCAAACAGAGGCTTTAATGGAGTTGTTAAGAGCTTCTTGCAAGGGATGACCTAAACGCTTGTGCCAGATTTCTGTTGTAGTCTTGTGTCCCTTTAAACGCACGTACAAATCGGAATGAAGGAAAAAGGCTGGCGAAAGATGAATCGTTGGCACAGGGTTAACGCAGCGGCCGATGCCAAAAGGCTGGATGAACCCGTCTTCTTCTGCAGTTTCAGCCCAAGGTACGCCGAGATGTCGGCGACACACCGAGCATCAGGTACGATTAACTCTTTCTTGCCCCATGTGTGTTCAACTTCCATAGGTTCTTCGACTCTAGCAGATGTCGGTTCTTGATTTTCGTAACCCCAATTTCCATCTCCAGATGCCCATGTCGCTTGACCTGTTTCTGCTGCTGCTGTTGTTATCTCGGCTGGAGATTCGTCGGGAGAGTTGGTGCGAGAAGGCATTAAGACATCAAGACCACGATGGTCTTGGCGCGGAAGATCCGTCTCCCAACGATGATGCCAAGGAGCAAGTGAGACATTCTTCTCACTATCGCCAAATGCTTTCATAGGTGAAAACCGTAAAATGGAAACGTCCTCTTTAATTTCTGCGATGCCGACTAAATTGCTTTTGTCTTCCTTCTTGTCGCCCAGGTACAACTCCGTCACCATCGCGTTGGCGGTGCTGATGAAACAGATGTCGCTTTCCATCAGCTGAGCTTGTGAAAGTAGGTTGAGTCCCGTGGCGATGAGAACCTTATGAAGGTGAAGTGAAACTTCTGTGTCGTCGGACTCTAGTATCACGTCTCTAGTTTTGGTGGCTTCAATAACTTGATTGTTGGCCATAGTGAGGTTGTATTTTTCTCCTTTTGTCAGGTCTCGCCAGTTGAGGAAATAGCGACTTGAAGACGCCATGTGGCGACCGCAGCCGCTGTCAAGAAACCCAAGTGTTAACATGCTCGAGATACGTACGCTTGGCGATGTGATCGTACGGCTGCTCTGGTTCTTCTTCGTTAACGACTCCTGTATCTGGATTTTCTGAACGACGGCAATGACGTAGAGGTAGGTTGGCTAGTCCTTCTTCTATGTCACTGTCACTGTCATTGTCTCGTCGACTCCAGTAGCGTACCACTAGACCAGTATGGTCCAATCATGCAATTAATAATTGCCTTTCCTTTTGCATGTTGAGTTGAAGAAGCTGAAGGCGGCGAGATAGTCTTGACAGGGGTGGCTTCAACCGACTTCTGCCGATTCCTGTTCTTCAGTTTTTGACACTCTTCAATATTGTGACATGCTCGTTTGCAGAGAAAAAGCCCTTGCCTCATTTTCTTGTCTGCTCCTATTGGCTTGATGCACCTCTTGTCTAATCCCCTAGATTTGATCCACTATTGGCTTTGCCTACTTTCACGTTGCTCCCCCTTACATCAGGTCCAAGTCCTGATGCTCTGCCATCAGAGTAGCGCAACGAGAAGTTTCTGAGATGTTCCCTTGTGAACGAAGAAGGGACTTGCACTGCCAGAAGAATAGTGACGAAGAGCTCATCCCTGAGATCTCCTCCGCACTTGCTGTGCTTGATATAACCTTCGCATATAGTCCTTGGCGTAGAAGGCTTGAGCGAGTGAATGTGTGAAGCACCGAACTCCCAACTGCTAATCGTGAAACATACAGAATTCCAAAGAGCCTCCCAAAACATTGGTGTTCAAATGTTGGGAGTGAAGAGATTCCGCACCAGTAGTGTAGAGGCCATAAGCGAATACTTGTAATAACACGCGTGTTCTTCGGTCGATCCTGTCTCTGGATAACGGATTCCCGTCAAAATATCCCCAGATACCCGAAGATTGCGCCAGGAGTTCGAATTCGAATCCCCAAGTATAGATTTCACGGCCATCAAAGTAAGTTGAGGTGTTCAACTTGGTGATAGTTAGAAAATGCCGCACTCGTTTTTTCTCTTTGGTGAAACCTTTCCTGGTTCCTACAGTTCCGCGTTTTTCGCATGCGTCGCAGCTTGAGGTATGGCATCCGAGCTTGGAAATTTTTTGTGCATTGTCCGAACCCAAAATTGGTACACCAATGTTTTGGGATGCTCTTAGGAATTCTGTATGTTTCAAGATCCGGACGTTGGCGAAAACCCCGTCTGGATTTCTGTCATGACTTTTGGCCATTGGGAACGGCTGCACCACGCCCCTAGGTTTTGACTCGGGGAGGGGTATAAGAATTGAAGAAGTGAATAATCGTTAGAGACAGGGTACACACAGATATACCTAAGTGTTGTACCCTCTAAGAGGCTACCCTATACAGTCTATACAAACATGACAAATACACATGTTTGACACACCCCCTAGACTGCATAGGGGAATGTCCTAAACAAGCAGCTTAGGGCGGCACTACTAGTCCAACCTCTGAGACAAGGGTCTGAGAGACCAGTCAGAAGGAGTACAGACAAGGCAAGAACAAGAGCAGGGCGGCACTACTAGTCCAGCCACTGGGAGAGGACACAAGTCCAGTCTGAGTATACATATAAAGGACAGTACAAAGTCAAGGTCCTAGCAAGTGAGAGGCTACAGGAACTAGACCAAGCTGTACACAGTGCCGCTGATGATCTTTAGGCGCAAGCGCCTTCGTAAAGATATCAGCCGTGTTGGCACCTGAGGCCAAGTGTACTACGCGAGCCTGACGTCGCTGCTGTAGCTCACGCAGGAGGAAGTACCGCAGCTGAATGTGCTTCGCTCTGCCCTCGAGTCGAGGCTCCTGACACAGGAGGATCATGGCCCTGTTGTCAGCGAACAGGACCGGGGCAGAGCTAGGCCGCTCACCTAAGTCAGTGAGCAAGAAGGTCAGCCAGCGGAGCTCCTGTGCCGCCATGGCACCAGCGTAGATCTCAGCCTCACAGCTGGACTGCGCCACAGACGAGGAGCGGGTAGCTCTCCACGAGACGGCACCTGAGCCAAGGCTGAAGCAGTAGCCCTGGGTAGACCTGAGTGTCTCAGCGTCATAGGCCCACGAAGCGTCTGTGTGTCCAGTAAGGTCCACTGGCTTGCGTCCTCCTAGCACTAACCCCATGCCCGATGTACTAGCAAGATAACGCAGAACCCTCTTAGCGGCAGACCAGTGCTGCGGTCGGTGTCTGCCTGTGGCCACAAAACGAGCCAGGATGCTGAGAGGGTATGCGAGATCTGGGCGAGTGCAAGTCATCAGGTACATGAGGCAACCCACCAGCTCTGCGTAGGGGCCGCTGGGCTCTACCAACTCCTCAGACACTGGAGCGGAGAGCCTGTGGTCTACAGGCAGAGGGGTGGGCTGTGCAGAGGAGAACTGAAGGCTGAACCTCTGAAGGACCTGGCGCACCAAGTGTGACTGAGTCAGGGTGATGGTGCGTGCAGCTCTGTCCCTGGAGATCTGCAAGCCAAGGTAACGGCGCAGTTCTCCAAGGTCAGTGCAGGTGGTGTCTCTTCAGCAGCTCTGCCTTCACGAAGGGCCAGTGCGTCCCTGTCTGCTGTGGCAAAGACCAGGTCATCGACGTAAACAAGGATGTAGAACGGAGTCTGGCCAGCACGAACGAAGAGTGAAGGGTCTGCGGAAGACGGAAAGAACTGCAGGTCAGCAAGCGTAGCACGGAGAGTGTCGTGCCACTCACGGGGAGCCTGGCGCAGGCCGTAAACGGGGCGCCGCAGGAGCCACTGGGTCCAAGAGGGAAGGTGCCAGTAAAGCCCGGAGGGCGACGTAGGTAGACCTGCTCGTGTAGGCTGCCTTGAAGGAAGGCAGTGGAGAAGTCGAGGGAGTGAAGCTCGTAGTCACGCTGAGCAGCTAGGTGTAACAGAACCCGAATAGTAGTCATCTTCGGGGTCGGAGCGTAGGTCTGGAAGAAGTCCACCCCCTCGCGCTGACTGAAGCCTCTAGCCACATAGCGCGGCTTGAACACAGGCGGCTCTCCAGGAGGGCGCTTCACCTTGAAGAGCCAGCGGCCATCGACTACGTTCACCCCAGGTGGGGGAACTGCGTCGACGAAGGTGCCGGTGGATCTCCAAGATGCCATCTCCTGCTCCATGGCAGCTATCCACTGCGAGGCCCAGGGTCCCGAGGTGGCCTCAGCGTAAGTGCGAGGGGTCGGGATGTCGAAAGCGTCTGGGTCACCCTCAGGGACTAGCAGCATGGAACAGAGATGGGGAGCAGCCTCGGAGAGGAAAGCAAGCTCGAACTGGCGGTCCTCCAGGACGTCACTGCCAAGGGCAGGAGCACCCCCGACAGACGGAGGACAGGCAGGGTCAGAGACCAGAGCGGAGGCGTAGTCAAGGTGGCGGGTAGAGGCGAAGTCAGCGACAGCAGCGACAAGCGCGTCAAGGCACGAGGCCGGAACAGACGGGTCGGTAACGAGAGAGGCAAGGACGCGAGGAATAAGAGGACGAGCGGCACGAAGGTAGTCAGACAGCGGGAGGGTGCAACAACAAGGGAGGACGGAGGAGGCGACGGCAGAAGGGGAGGACGAGACGCGTGGGAACGAAGCAACATAGGGTGGGAGCGCAGGACAGGCGAGGCAGGACGAGCACGGGAGGGACGGTGAGACCAGACGTGCGACGGAGGAATCGGGTCAGGAGACAGAGGAGGGGACACAGGAGGGGAACGAGGGGGGAGACGGGCCGGGGACGAGTCCGGCGGAGGGAAAACAGGGCCGTAGACAGGAAGAGGAGGAGACGGTCGGGGAGGAACCGACGCAGGGTCGGGGGACGGCAGGCCGAGCAGGCGAAGGGCTGACACCGGCGGGGACTGCTGCTGCGGCGGCACAACGGCGACACCGGGACCGCAAGCTGCTCCGCGGCTACCACCGGCACTCTCCACACCAGCACCCCCAGAGGGACCACCCCCAGAGCGACCGGGACGAGCACCCCCAGAGTCAGCGAACGGGTGCTGCGACGGCGGCGGCGGCAACGACGGCTGCAGCGGCGGCAGAGGCGGTGGAGGAGGGGACTGGGGAGGGGACGCCAGGGGAGGGGCGGCTGGCGAGGACTGCACAGGAGGGCCACCAGAGTCAGAAGACTCCTCAACCGGGTCCACCGACGGAAGGGGGTGACGTGGGACACACCAGAGGGGGCGGGACGGGGAGGAGGAGGAGGAGGGGCAGGGACTACCGGGGAAGGAGGGACCAGGAACAGGGGGGGGGTAACCGCGGGACCACGGTGGGGGAAGCGACGGTAGTAGGAGACGGACTCGTCAAAGGTGACGTCACGAGAGTGAAAGAAGCGGTGAGACGGCGGGTGGTAAAAGTGCCTGTCGGACGCGTCAAGGGGAAAACCGAGGAAGACGCAGGGAAGGGTGCGGGCAGTGAGCTTGTCCGTGCCGGAGGCACGGACGTGAGCAAGGCAGCCCCAGACGTGGAACGCAGACGCGTCACCAGGAGACCCAGTCCAAAGACGGGTCGGCGAAACCTGCAGCTGCTGAGGGTGCGGCCACAAGTTAAGCTGGTGAGAAGCGTAGCGCACAGCGAACGGCCACAGAAAATGGGGTGCACCGGCATGGATCATGGAGGTGCGAGCCACCTCCATGACCAAACCGATGCGTCGCTCAGCGACCCCATTCTGCTGTGGGGAGTCCGGTAGGGTAAACGTCTGGGTGATGCCCTCCGCACGACAAAAGCGACCAAGGACACCTGAGGCAAACTCGCCACCACGGTCTGAGTGAAGACGCAAGACAGGGAGACCGCGGTGGACACGCGCAGAGACAAGCCAGGGGATGAGAGCGCCAGGCACGTCGGCCTTGCGCTCCAGGGGAAAGACGGTGGTGTAACGAGTGAGTCGTCGACAAGCACAAGGAAGTAGCGCTCTCGAAGCGGCCCAGGGGTGGGGGCGGGGCCCCAGACGTCCAGGTGCAGGGTCTGCAACGGCGCGGCGGTAGGGGGAAACGAGGAGGAGTGAGGGGCACGGCAAAGCCGACCCTCGACACAAGGCGTGCAAGGTGGGGCTGGGGAGGAGGGAAACGCGGGGAGAGAACCTGGGAGACCAAGGACAAGACCGTGCTGCGACATGTGACGCAGACGCGGGAGCGCAGGGTGACCTAGGCGGTGGTGCCAAAGGAGGGTCGGGTGAGTGAGGGACCGACAGGAGCAGGCAGCAGCAACCTGGGTGAGCGCTCCAGCCGGGGGGGCCACGGTATCCAGACTGAACAGGCCGGACACCGGGTCCCGAGGGAACGTGGACAGGGTGGCACCAGTGGCGGCCTCGGTACAGACAGCATACCGCTCGTGACCAGGGAACGTAGTGGTGACGCCAAGGTCCTGGAGGCAGCCGACACCAACTAGGTTCTTGGAGAACGAGGGGATATGCAGACCTGTGAGAGTGCCCGAAGGAACCGCCGGACAGGGAAGGGTGGTGGAACTGCGGGCGACTACCGGACCACCGGAGGGTCAGCAAGAGAAACAGCAGCAGGAACAGGAAGCGGCGTCAGGGTGGTGGAGTCGCGGAAGAAATACCGAGAAACGCCAGAGTCCAAGGTGAAGGAAAGCGAAGCAGAGGCGTCTGGCGACGGAACGACGGTGGAGGCACCAAGTCTACACAAAGCAGGGGATCCTACGCCTGACGCAGCAGGGGAGGCTAAGCTAGACACACCTACACTAGGCAACAGTGAGTAATAAGCGGGGAAGCACACTAGAGTCATCAGCATACATCACATGCAGAGCAGAAACAATGGCATCCATGTCAAGATCAAAAATCTGAATCTTACGACTAAGCCAAACTGTGCCAGTCCGGGAGGTCTGGCGACGGGCCGAAGCGCTGACGAAAGAGGTCGTCCAGGCGACGAAAACAGCGGGGAGTGGAGTGACCGATCTTACCGCAAACGAGACTGCGGCGAGGACCGGTCTGGATCTAGTACTGACAACGCCCGCCGCCCGAGCCACCACTCGGCACACCACCACGCGCCCGACCACCGCCAGCGCCGGGCCACCCGGGCGGGAGGACACTCGTCTGCCGCGTCTGCGACGGCTGCTGCGGCTGCTGCGAAGGCTGCGACTGCGGCGGCTGCTGCGGCTGCTGCAACTGCAGAGGTGGCGGGCTCAGCTGGACTGGGCAGGGTCCCCTCGTCCGCTCCAGCACCAGACGACCCGACCCCACCACCACCCACTCCTGCACCCCCGCCTCCTCCGCCGCGCCCAACCTTGGGGCGGCGGCCCTTCCCCGAACGAAACTGCGCTGCAGCAGCAGTCTCAGCCACAGCGGCAGAGCCGTCGGAGAAGGTACACTGAGCGGGGGCACAACCCTGAAAGATAGGGACCGGGAACCGGTACCGCTCGCCTGGGCGATGGAGCGGTGGGCGGGTCTCTATCACAGTCAGGGTGTCGACAAAGTCAGTGAGGGTGAGGTCTGCGGGGTGAATGCTAAGGAAGCGGTCGCGGGCGACAGCAAGGCGGTCAGGGAGGCGGGTGGCAAGCAGGTAAAGGGTAGAG
The DNA here is from genome assembly GCA_027943415.1 of Closterium sp. NIES-67. NCBI lineage: Eukaryota > Viridiplantae > Streptophyta > Zygnematophyceae > Desmidiales > Closteriaceae > Closterium > Closterium sp. NIES-67. Next base: position 4,068 of record BQMB01001708.1, on the reverse strand, counting down.
GTAATGGGCGGCTGGTGGGCTCTAAGCTGTGCGTCAGTGCAGGCAGCGCGCCAGGTGTCATCTATCGAGCGCAGGTGAAGCAGCGAGGTCAGAGATAGTGGGGAAAGATGCAAGGTCAGGAAACAGCATCGGAGGATCAGGCGACCCACCGAGGCAGCCGGAGGGGTGGAATAGCGCTTGATGACAGCATCTAAGTACTGTAGGCCTGAGCAGTAGTGAGGGACCTAAAGCGAGGACGCTCGGACGGGGGAGGGCGTTGCTAATGGCAAGCTGGGCGACAGCATCGCGAGAAAGCCAGACAGAGCGCGCACGGGCAGTGGCAGCAGTAGACTCACGCTCAGTGGGTGTGGGTCAGCGGGCAGAATAGCAGGGGGTCTGGGCAGGGGAGCGTACCGTCAAGGTGTGCGGAAAGCGGTTCACCATCCTGCCGCTGGCCAGTGAGTTGGCGGCGGAGGTCGGCAAGCCACGCCTCGAACTCTAGGGCTGACCTTCAGCGTCGAAGCGAAGCTCCGCCGCCATCAGGAGCAGTGCAGTGCGGTGCAGTGCAGCAGGGAGTGCATGCAGTGCGGTCAGTGCGGTGCAGTGCGGTGCAGTGCGTGCAGTGCGGTGCAGGGCAGTACAGTGTGGTGGGGGGGGACGTACAGTGAGGGGGGGGGGGGGGGGCAGGGACGAGGCAGGGGCGGGCCGGGGCAACGGGGCCGGCGGGGCGACGGGGCCGGGCGGGCGCGACGGGGCCGGGCGGGCGACGGGGCCGGGCGGTGCGACGGGCCGGCGGGGCGACGGGGCCGGGCGGGCGCGACGGGGCCGGGCGGCGCGACGGGGCCGGGCGCGCGACGGGCCGGGCTGGTGCGACGGGGCCGGGCGGGTGCGACGGGCCGGGCGGTGCGACGGGCCGGGCGGGTGCGACGGGGCCGGGCGGGCGACGGGCCGGGGGGCGCGACGGGGCCGGGCGGTGCGACGGGCCGGGCGGTGCGACGGCGGGCGAGGCGACGGGGCCGGGCGGGTGCGACGGGGCCGGGCGGCGCGACGGGGCCGGGCGGGCGCGGAGCCGGGCGGGCGACGGGCCAGGCGGGGCGACGGCCGGGCAGGGGGCGACGGGGCCGGGAGGGCGCGACGGGCCGAGGGCGTGACGGGGCCCAGGAGGGGCGTACGGGGCCCAGGAGGGGCGACGAGGCCCAGGAGGGGCACGACAGGCCCAGGCGAGGCCCAGGAGGGGCGCGACGGGCCCAGGAGGGGCGCTACGGGGCCCAGGGAGGGCGCACGGGGCCCAGGAGGGGCGCTACGGGGCCCAGGAGGGGCGCTACGGGGCCCAGGAGGGGCGCTACGGGGCCCAGGAGGGCACGGGGCCCAGGAGGGCGCGACGGGGCCCAGGAGGGGCGCTACGGGGCCCAGGGAGGGGGCACTACGGGGCCCAGGAGGGGCGCGACGGGGCCCAGGAGGGGCGCTACGGGGCCCAGGAGGGGGCTACGGGCCCAGGAGGGGCGCTACGGGGCCCAGGAGGGCGCGACGGGGCCCAGGAGGGGCGCTACGGGGCCCAGGAGGGGCACTACGGGGCCCAGGAGGGGCGCGACGGGCCAGGAGGGGCGCGACGGGGCCCAGGAGGGGCGCTACGGGCCCAGGAGGGGCTACGGGGCCCAGGAGGGGCGCGACGGGGCCCAGGAGGGGCGCTACGGGGCCCAGGAGGGGCGCGACGGGGCCCAGGAGGGGCGCTACGGGCCAGGAAGGGGCGCGACGGGGCCCAGGGGGGGCGCGACGGGCCCAGGAGGGGCGCTACGGGGCCCAGGAAGGGCGCGACGGGGCTAGGGGGGGGTCGCGACGGGGCTAGGGGGCGAGCGGAAGCGGTAGGTGGGGGGGGGGGGATCCTACCTACGCTCTGATACCATATCAGAATTGAAGAAGTGAATAATCGTTAGAGAGAGGGTACACACAGATATACCTAAGTGTTGTACCCTCAAAGAGGCTACCCTATACAGTCTATACAAACATGACAAATACACATGTTTGACAGGGGGGCATTTTTGGCTGGGGCTCAAAACCTTAGGTTTTGACTTTAGGGGAGGTTTTGATTTGGGAGGTATTTTGGCTGGGGCTCAAAACCTTAGGTTTTGACTTCAGGGGTTTCGAGATCCTCGCCACCAGCAGCCCTCATGTAATTGAGGAAGCAAAAGAGATGCCATATGCATTCTTGTTTCAGAAAGGAATACACCTAGTCTGCGGTAGTTTCCTACCCAGTATTTTCATACGGGGTACCGCCTAGAGGGTATTTGCCCCCCGAAAGTAGCTCATGAAGACCAGATCCGAATACCCTTGAAAAATCGTTTGAACTTGGATTTCTATACGAAACGCTTACTACTCGATTTAATGATTCTCGAGTCAGGAAACCCGACGTCAGCTTAGGCAGTGCTCAAAGTTTTTGCCCACGTGGAGTCTGCCATGCTTAGGCCGTAGGAACAAGGGGGTACTGTCTACGCACTCAGAAATGGTCAGGGTGGAAGCAAAATTTCTTGTACCGCCCAGTTTCAGGGTGTGATTTTACCGCGGGCTAGATTTATTCGTAACAGCGGAGTGTCCACAGCCTCCCGATCGAGTGTACAGCAGAACAAGGAGCGTGTTTCCACGTCAGAGGCCAGTGGAGCTGTCAAACAAATGCCGTGAGTGTGGGGTGGGTCTTACGAGTGGATACCGCTAACACTCAACCAATCAACGCCTTCAGACCCCATAGTTTTGGCTGCAACTCCATGAGCTGCTGTTGGGGCAGGATTCTTTTGCAGCGTGGGCGTCAACTTCATCCTTCCCGCCAGCCTCCGATTGGCTGGTCTGGTGCCAACACACACTCACCAGTGGAAGGCACCCGCAGCAAGGCCTCGCTGATGAAAATGCGCCTCCCTCGTTCGGATCAAGAAAGTTTCAGCAATCCGTGTTCCGGCGCAGTGCTTTGCGTCCAGTTCGTAAGATCTGTTCGAACTTTTGGGGGAGATTAATTTCATCTGCTTGACAGAAAGCTTCGCAAGGTATTGACGACAAAATAGTTTACAGGGGGCAAGTGTCGCGAAGACCCGCATCATTCGAACTAGACGTTCGAACAAAATGTCTTTTCGCGAAAGCATCGCACCCCGACCTCACAGCCTGAAGGAAAAGGCCTTTTAAGCAGCGTAGGGAGAAAAATCGGAATAGTTTGTAAAGTACTTGTTTGATTCTCCTCTCGAGGCATATTCATGCCCCACATAAACGCATTATCCAAACGCGGTTTGCTCTCTCGGAAGTGTGTGTCCAATCATGAACTGTCCCCGCTGTCGTGCCCCTGCGTCAGCAGTCCAGAAACCACAGGGCTCCTTCCTCCCCGTCCTTGTCACTGCATCATAGCTCTGCTCGCAGTGTTCGCCCTCACCACTCACCGACAGAATCATTCAGTGCTGCAGTGCACTGTGTGAGTGCAAACCGCGTGGTCGAAGCATTTTGCTCTCCCACCGACGTTGGATTGTTGGATCCTCTGCACTGCAGCCCAAGCGAGCGGGATTGCTGAGAAAGGATAGGCAAGAAACATGGAAGGCCTCAATTGGTAGCCTTTCGAAATGCCGCTCTGCGTCGCTCCGAGTTGTCCTGCTTTGCTCCCTAGTCAAGCACAGCAGCTTGTGCTGAGCTGTGGCTCGGATCACGATTTGCAGAGCCAGCATGACATAAGGCGCATCTTCGTTCGGTGTCGTCTTTCTTAGTCCGGACCGCGAGCACGCGCCTAGATCGCAGCACAACCGCATGCGACGTCGCTCATCCCCGCATGTCTTGTTGCAACAGTACAGCGCGTGCGCAAGTCGTGTTCCTGTCCAGAAATCCGCCATCCCCTCACCAGCGTCCTCCTCGTCATTCTGGTCTGTCCGTTGTGCATTGCCCGTTTGCCTCACCTTGCAAATGCAACGCACCGTCATCATCAACTTGGTCCGCGACTCGACTCATCATCAACAACAGATGGAGGGAAGGAACGAATGGAAGGGAAAGGGGAAGGTGAAGGGGAGTGATTGATGCCCCCTTCAGAGTCCAGTCAAGACAGCCTCCGAGTCCTCCTCCTGACGA
>BQMB01001707.1:0-29817 GCA_027943415.1 Closterium sp. NIES-67 | reverse complement strand
TTTGGCTTTGGCGTAGTAAGTAGTTTAAGCCTACGTTTTTCTTCAAACCAATCAACTAATGACATAACTAAAATCCTCCTTGTTTTAATAGAAGCACAGTCAATACTTATTGAGAATAAGCAGAACCGATTGTAATATATTCAGTGTGATATATATATTATTTGCAACATAAACTTATTCCAAACTAACTTACTATTTATGTAAAATAGAAAAAGCAATGGAATGCAATACACCTTTCTTGAATAAAAACGTTCATTTTCCATGAATAAATTGTCTTCCAACTGAGTTGGAAGTATAAAAAAAATATATCCAAGATATCAGGAGACAAGGGGCTAAAATAACAAGGGATTAAGTATCTACGTATCTAGTCACACTTTGGTAGTATAATGGCATAATATAACAATATCAGGAATTTTGAATCGGAAGAAAGTATTAAACAAATCCTCATAGAAGAAGAAATACCACAAAAGGTCTCTTGAATTCTCAATCCAAGAACTGTTGTATTTAAAACCATCGGATGCAAGTAACCAAGATGAATAACTCGAATAAGAAAAATATCAAATGGATATACTTCGCCTAATGAATCATAGGATATCCAGAGGAATTTCTATTACAAGAATATTAGATGAAGTGCAAAGAAGAGTATGTTAACCTTACACAATTGATAGAAATATCCAAAACATTCTATTCAATCGAATAAACATTCCCCTACTTATAACTCTTCCAAAAAATAGAAAAAGAAAAGTTGCTCTATTAGATTAACGTTCAACTTATTATAGATCTCCATTCACAAGGAACTAAAAGCACATAAATTATTATAATAATAAAAGCAAAATATATTGCATATATAAGAACAAATAGAATTGCAGTCTTTATTTTTATAATGTTTATAAAAACAATGTGTCTAGAAATTGGCAGAATAAATAACAATATGTTTTTTTTCTAATGATAAATAGCACTCTGTAATGGGCAGGAAGGGATTCGAACCCTTAGCCTTATAGTTCGGAACCATATGCTCTAATCCATTGAGCTACAAGCCCATTCATAATAAATAATAGAAAAAAAATCTAAAATTTTCTGATTGTTTTTTAGAACCGAAATAGCGACTATTTTAAGATTTTTGAAAATGGGAAGATTTCTAAAAAATAGAAATATCAATTATGTATCCAAGAAGTTATGATAGATTCTTTTTCTGATTCTGATCTATCTTTTCTTAAAAAGAAAAAACACTATTCATAGTATAGAAATAGACAAAAACATTAATGGAAACATGCTTAGCTTAATAAATTGTGAACACTACCAAATAGAAATGGTAGTGTTCCCCGAAGCCAATGTTTTCAACACAGATCCGGGATCTATCAAAAAACTATGAGATAAAGGAATTCAAGATGCCCACTAGGAACACCAAACCAATCCATAGAGAAGCCCCGGAAAAAACTGTATTTTTGCTAGTTGACCAACCATCTGGTGAAGCAAGCACTACAGGCACACCAATCACCAAAAGAAAGGAAAGAATAATTAATGCGAATACAGCTAGTTGAAACAGAATTGTCATGGCTATAATACTCCAAACGTTTTAACAAATTGGATATGCCATACTGCTCAATCTCATAACAACGACTGTTGTGCTATATATAGCAACAACGAGTTAGATTGTGGAGAGCATCACGACTATGTTACTCCTCAGACCTCTTTGAAACTTTAAGTTATACTTTCTGCTTCAAAAACCACTTTTTTCTCTACTAAGAAATTCTATTCAAGAAAACAATGTAAGAATTTGAATAGAAGAAAGAAATTTCCTAGAAACTGATATATCAAGATCTAATATCCTTAAAGTACAAGTTTTCTTTTCTTGCGAGAGAATTTCATGAACGCATGTGAAATAATAAAACACAAAAGCATTAATGTCATATTCTCAAATTAAGCAATATGCTTATTCTCTCTTATTTTGTTATCTCATCACTAATAATATGAACTCTTGATTCTCATGTCAACAAGTTTTGTGATGATTTACAATCAATCCCTTATTTCCGATGACAGTTTCCCTTGAAATAAAAAAGACACATCTATTTCCGTGCCATTTCTCCCCTTCCAGATTTATTTGATCAATAAAAATATTGAATTCTATTTTGAAGAAAATTCCATTTAATATAAGTATATTTTCCGTATAGTCTTATGACAAGAATCTGTGAAAGACATAAATTTATAATATCTTCAAAAAAGATGATGAATTGACTTGAATAGAATACAAAAAATCCAATTTTGCTGATATTGTCTAAATTCTCTATTGAATAATCCTTTTTTTTATTCAAAAAACGATGAATTGATACATTTTGTGCAAAAATGTTCTTTTCAGATTGATCTTTTATTAGAAAGAAAAGAGAGGTTATGCAAGGGCGCAAAGCGCCCCGCATTCAGATACAATACAAACGACAAACTTTGTTGAGAGATCCTAAGAATACTAATCTATTTATTTGATCACTTAGTTTAAAGGATTCATAAATAGAACTGGTTCTGTTTCTCTATCAATTCCTTTTTCGAAACCAGCTGCAGCAGCACGTGCTCTTCCTGCATGCCAAAGATGGGCAACAAAGAAAAAGAAACCTAAAACAAAGTGAGAAGTAGAAAGCCAACTACGAGGAGATACATAGTTAACTGCATTAATTTCTGTAGCTACACCACCTACAGAGTTCAAAGAACCTAAAGGAGCATGAGTCATATATTCAGCAGAACGTCTTTCTTGCCAAGGTTGAATATCTTTTTTCAATTTAGCTAGATCAAGACCGTTAGGTCCTCTTAGAGGCTCTAACCATGGAGCTCTAAGGTCCCAAAAACGCATGGTTTCTCCACCAAAAATAATTTCTCCAGTAGGAGATCTCATCAAGTATTTCCCTAGACCTGTAGGTCCTTGAGCAGATCCGATATTAGCACCTAGACGTTGGTCTCTCACCAAGAATGTGAAAGCTTGAGCTTGAGAAGCTTCAGGACCGGTAGGACCATAAAATTCACTTGGATAAGCAGTATTGTTAAACCAAACGAAGCAGCAAGCAATGAATCCCATTGTTGCAATAGCTCCTAAGCTATAAGAAAGGTAAGCTTCACCAGACCATACGAATGCACGGCGAGCCCAAGCCCATGGTTTAGTTAAGATATGCCAAATACCTCCAAAGACACAGATGAAACCTATCCAAATATGACCACCAATAATGTCTTCTAAGTTATCTACACTGACAATCCAACCGTCTCCACCAAATGGAGATTTCAATAGATATCCAAAAACAACGCTAGGATCAAGAGTTGGATTGGTAATCTTACGAACATCTCCACCACCAGGTGCCCAAGTATCATACACACCACCAAACCACAAAGCTTTGAAAACTAGTAGGAAAGCACCTAAGCCTAAGATAATCAAGTGAATACCTAAGATGGTAGTCATTTTGTTTTTGTCTTTCCATACATAGCCAAAGAAAGGGAATGATTCTTCTAAAGTTTCTGGACCAATCAGTGCATGATATACACCACCGAATCCTAATACTGCAGAAGAAATAAGATGAAGAACTCCAGAGACAAAGTAAGGGAAGGTATCAACTACTTCTCCACCTGGCCCTACACCCCAACCTAGGGTAGCCAAGTGAGGTAATAAGATTAGACCCTGTTCATACATGGGTTTCTCTGGCACGAAGTGAGCTACTTCGAACAGGTTCATAGCTCCTGCCCAGAAGACGATCAATCCTGCATGAGCTACGTGAGCACCTAATAGCCTACCAGATAGATTGATTAGTCGAGCATTACCAGCCCACCAAGCAAAACCGGTGGTCTCTTGATCACGACCACCTACAGCCAAAGTTCCATTAAAGAGCGTTTCCACGTGGTAGAACCTCCTCGGGGAATACAAGGTTTTCATGAGGCTGATCTTGAGCCGCCATCCAAGCACGGATACCTTCATTTAGAAGGATATTCTTAGTATAGAAAGTTTCAAACTCAGGGTCTTCTGCTGCACGAATTTCTTGGGAAACAAAGTCATATGCTCGTAAATTTACAGCAAGACCTACTACTCCAACAGCACTCATCCACAATCCAGTTACAGGCACAAACAACATAAAGAAGTGTAGCCATCGTTTGTTGGAGAAAGCAACCCCAAAAATTTGAGACCAAAAACGGTTCGCAGTAACCATGGAATAAGTTTCTTCAGATTGAGTTGGGTTGAATGCACGGAAAGTATTTGCACCATCTCCATCTTCAAATAGAGTATTCTCTACTGTAGCACCATGAATTGCACAAAGCAACGCAGCACCTAATACACCAGCTACTCCCATCATGTGGAATGGGTTTAGAGTCCAGTTATGGAATCCTTGGAAGAACAAGATAAATCTAAAGATAGCTGCTACACCAAAACTAGGTGCAAAAAACCATCCTGCTTGTCCTAAAGGATAGATTAAGAATACGGATACGAAAATAGAGATTGGGCCAGTAAATGCAATTGCGTTGTAAGGACGTAATCCTACAGATCTAGCAATTTCAAACTGACGCAACATAAATCCGATTAGAGCAAAAGCACCATGAAATGCTACAAAAGTCCACAAACCACCTAGTTGGCACCAACGGGTGAAGTCTCCTTGAGCTTCAGGTCCCCATAGCAACAATAAAGAATGTGCCAAACTGTTAGCAGGAGTGGAAACAGCAGCAGTTAGGAAATTGCAACCTTCTAGATAAGAACTAGCTAGACCGTGGGTATACCAGGAAGTTACAAAGGTAGTTCCTGTGAACCAACCACCCAATGCAAAGTATGCACAAGGAAATAACAAAAGACCAGACCAACCCACAAATACAAAACGGTCTCTTCTTAGCCAGTCATCCATGCTGTCAAACAGACCTTGAGGCTGTTTGGAGGACTTTCCAATGGCTATAGTCATAAATGTTCTCCCATCCAACTATGTAGGTCATTATGAAGCACCATTGTTCTGCCTATTTCCACATATCCATGCATCTATAGGAAAGTTATGCAAATATCTATAAATAATAGGATTTATAAGAAATAATATCCAATCGAGTTCTATCCCTATAGAATCTAGAGATAAAGATTTGGTATACATTATATTGCATCCAGAACTGGTTCGCTTCTCTTTTCTTCTTGCCTTTTGGCACTTCTCTTTCTACCTGAGTCTTGTTAATTAGGCAAGTCCTAACTTGAAGAATATTAGTAAATTGTTTTAAGTATCAGTAGTAAATAAATATGGTAGGATATTCCACATCGTTCTTAAATTTAGAAAATCTTTGAAATATTTACAATATCGAACGTCATTATAACAAACATCTGATCAAAACGTAGCTTTACTTACTTTGAAAACAAAAATCATTAGAAGAATTCTATACAAGAATTCAACTGGTAGGAAAAGCATAGTGTATTTACTTAACTATATTATAGTTGCTCTTCAGCAAATGAACAATTTATTAGATTCCTAGCTTGAAATAAATTCATATTTCTCTTATATATGTCTACTAAAATTATAGGCATAATAGCTTTATTTTAAAAGGATAATATTTTTATTATTTTATAAAAGTAATACTATAATTTATTATTAATTAAAATTTTTAATAAAATGTGTTAAAGCACACTATTTACTAGTCAAATATACTAATACAATTTCTATATCTAGAAAAACCATCTTATTTATTATATTCCGAATAAATTTGATTGATTTTTTTTTCTATATCGAAAGTACGTGTGAAGAATTAATATTATTTAGTAAGAAAAACATATTGTTAAAAAAAATATATAGATAAGACAATTTCTTATTATGTTATTAGTATTTTGTGAAAATGTTTAACAGCTTGACGATAAATACTAAATATATTATAATGAATATAAGGCGGAGTGGAGCAGTCTGGCCAGCTCGCGAGGCTCATAACCTTGAGGTCGCATGTTCAAATCATGCCTCCGCCCTTTTTGTTTCTATAAAAAAAAATTCTATAGAATCTCACTTATTTTGTTGCTAATCATGATAGATAGGATCACTAATTCTCTACATAGTTATTCTTAGTACATATAGAGAGAATTAGTGAAAATTATAACAAAACTCATCATGAATAATATTATTCATTCATTGTATGATAACTCACTACAATTGAAGGGGAAATACGATTTAAATGACGAAAAATCCAATATTTAAAGACTGTATCTAATATTACAGGAAAAGTAGATACAAAACATGAAATAACATGTTTGTTATGTGAAAAGCCAAGATGTTCTAATACAAAACCTATAAAAATCTCCCATCCATGAGGAGAATGAAACCCAATACACAGATCTGTTAATAAAAGAATAAAAAAAGCTTTCATAGTATCACTTAAACTATAGAAAACTTCTTGTATCCATGAATTTAATATAGCTAATCTTTTTTTTCCCCAAATTAATAAAGATATGATTACTGCAAGGGATATCAAATTTGCAAATAAATTTAAAACAGTATGAATACTTTCTTGGTTATATGTTTCTACTAAATCAATAGTCTTTTGATGAATTTGTGCAGAAAGATCTTGAGGTTGTCTCGCTGAAGAATCAGCCATTATAATATCTAGCCAAAGTAATTCTTCTACTTCTTGAAGTCTTCTTAATGCTTTTTCTTCTTGTGAAAAACTTAAAAAGACTTGAGATTGAGTAGTGTTCCACCAATGTTCAATCCAAGATTCTAAAAAGACTATTTTACATGTATTAGAGATTAACCAAGGACATAATACAAGAAAAAGCATATATTGCAAAGAAGCAACTGCTTGGTACTTAGCTAAACGAAATTCTGGGAGTACCAATGATGCAGAACGTCCTTCTAATTCTGTTTGAAATCTAGAAAGAGTACGAGTAATAGATCTAGGTACAAGTCCTAAAGATTCATAAGGTATATCTTTAGCTTTCAATCCCAAAGGCGCAAGATAAAAGGAAGGAGCTCCCACTTTGGGATTATACTGAGACATTAACGTATAAAATGCCCAACATTCATTTTTTAAGAAGTCTAAATCAGCTAAAACTGCTTCAATCCATGCAAGTTTTCTATTTAATTTTGCTAACTCTCTTTTATAGTTTGTCGAATTGACAGGATAGAAATAGATATTATGAATAATAGATTCTTCTTCTGAAATGTTTGGAATATACCAATTCTCATTTTCTTTGCTTTCAGAAAAAGAAAATTTAGGATTTTCGGTACTGAACCTTTTGGAATCGAGTGATTTTGAAATCTGAAACTCTTTTGCTTCCCTATCTTCAATATTCCAAATATTTTCTTTTTCTAATTTTGAGAATTTTTCTTGTGATAAAATTTTTGATTGGGTATCTAATACATCCATCATTTTATCCTGGAAAAAATTTTGAATCAGATTACATAAATATTTAGTTATTTTAAATTCTAATAGACCCCAATAAATTTGCGAAGCAGATTGATTTAATACACTATCTATATAGACAGCTACATTATACCAGGAACGTCTTGAAGAAGTTCCGATTGAATTTTTATAAGATAAATAATCTTTCTGAATATTACGAACTCTTTTGCTTGCTTGATATGCTTTATTTAGGGCACGATATGGAGTACTTAAAAGCCATCGACACATTTGTGAATGATAGAATTGCATAAGCAATATTCATTTATGTTTTCATTATATAAACAATTTAAGTACCAAAGTCTTATTGATAAAAAAAAGAAAGTCTATGTGTAAAACTCTTTTTACAAAATAGTAAACTCAGCAAATTTATTAAATTGTATATAAATTAGAAATTGTACAAGCATTTTTAAAGATCAATGATAAATTAATATTCAAAAGGGGAAGTGCCTGTGTCTTTCATAGAATATCAGAAATATTTCTGATATTCTATTACAAACCTTCTATTGGCACACGAAGAAAACGTGCTAACTGTGCAGCTTTTTCTTCCATTTCACTTAAGGTTAAGGATTCCCCCATTTGAGTTAATGGAATATCTTGTTGACCTTTTAATCTAATAGAAATCATACGACGAGAACCTAAGTTTTCATTCACTTCTAAACGTATAGCTTGTACATCTTCTACTAAGCAACGAATACGAATTCGACGATTTTTTCCAGGAAATCCCCATCGAAAAATAGAAATAACACCTTCACGACGATCAAATTCATTATATCCACTACCTACACCCCAAATTATCGCACACCAAAGATATACACTTAAGAAAAAACCGCCTATGCCATAAAAAGACATTACTAAACCTTGAGGTGTAAAAGAAATGGATTGAGATCGCAAAAAAGGAACTATGTCTTGTCCAAGATAACTAGATAAACCTACTAAAATAAATCCTAATGCACCTAAAAAAACAATAGAAGCCCATATAAAATTACTAATTCTTCTAGAACCTGCTATGGGTTCTATCCAAAGAAATTCCGACTTTATTTCCATTATATATCTCCTGATACCAATGATTTTTTCAAAAAAAAATATTTCAAAATATTGTTACTAAAAAATGATTAGATCATATCACATAATCAATATTCGTAATAATATGTTACTACAATTTTCTACAAGAAAATATACCAAAAGAATGCCAAAACATATTTCTTATAGTTATAAAATAGACAAAAATTCAATAAAGAGGTTTTCACATTCAAAACTTCTATTAGGAATATAGTTTATTCTATTGATTCAGTAATTTAGATTGTATTTTCTTATAGAAAAGAGTAAAAGACATATTTTTCTCTTAAAAATTCTATTGAGACTAAAATTTTTATGTTTATAACAATCAGATTCTATTAATGATCACCTTCTGGAAAAAGAATTGCTTTTTTTACGTAGAGAATTTTGGAATGTGTAAGTATACTAAACCTGATATTGTTATTAGGATTCTCTTATGCTGACTATTATTAGCTACTTTGGTCTATTATTAGCGACTTTGCTATTCACAATAGTACTTTTTGTTGGTCTTACAAAGATCCAACTGATTTAGAAGGTTGCATAATGGTAACACCAGAATAAACCGATCATATCAGTTTAATAATTCTCAAATAGAGTTCTTTTCTATATGATAAAAAGGTGTTACTTGGTTTAAGGATTTTATACAATAAGAATTCACAGAAAAACAAGGAGTCACTATTTATGGTTGAGCCTTTATTGTCTGGAATCGTGCTAGGCATGATTCCTATCACCATGGCTGGATTATTTGTTACTGCATACCTTCAGTATCGACGCGGTGATCAGCTAGATCTATGATTCTATGGCTGCTCAAATTGAGCAGCCATAGAATCATAGATCTAGGAAGTAGAACAATTGTAAGTTTTTTTAATACTTACAATTGTAGATTAAGTGAAAAATATACAGGGAAAAAGAAACAAAATCATTTGCATATGGATAATTCATTTTTTAAAAAAGTATGATATCTGATGAATAAAATTTTCTATTCAGATCGTATGCTTTCCATTATTTCATTAGTCACACGCCCTGTAGGACTTGAACCTACGACATCAGGTTTTGGAGACCTGCGTTCTACCACTGAACTAAGAGCGCATACATGATTTGAGTATTCACAAAAATAATGTAAGAAAGAAAAATATCCTCTTTTTGAACTTTACGAAAAGACTCAATTTCATCTGCAAATAAACCTTAAAATAATTCTAACCAGCAATGAAGGTGGGGATGACAGGATTCGAACCTGCGGCATTTTGTACCCAAAACAAATGCGCTACCAAGCTGCGCTACATCCCCTGTTTACAAGATAAATTATATGTTATATCACTAAAAATTAGCTAGTATATTTCATGTTGTTTCAGAAATCACAAGAAACATATTTCTTGAAGAAAATATATACTTTCTCTCAATTGATGAAATCTTTTAGAATGAACGATTCTAGTATCGATCCTTTTTATACTAAATTAAGATTGTTAGAAAAAAAGATGAATATATTTGAAGTATAGAAAATTTAGAAAAAAAATGAATCATAAATCATTTTTTCATCATTCCTTCCATTATTTCTTAGAATTCTCTTTTGATGAAAAAATGTATACATGACTTCTCTTTCATACATATAATTAAGTAAGATTAATATGGTGTTATGAGTAATTTATACTAAAGAAAATGGGAAAGTGCCAATCACAAGATATACAAAGGTAATTTTTCATTTTTTTAGATATGGTATGAAATTACTTGGATGTACTCTATGCTTGTGAGGAAATATGACCTTTAGTTAGTGTATACTTGTTATGTAGTTATAACATGAAGATAGCATAAAATATAACTAATAGGCTTATTTAAGCAAAAGATGCATATATTAAGAAATAGGAGATTCTGTTATGCAAGATTTCAAAACCTACCTGTCTACAGCCCCTGTATTGGCTACATTATGGTTTGGAATATCAGCTGGCTTATTAATAGAGATTAATCGTTTTTTCCCAGATGCATTGGTACTTCCATTTGTATAAGAATACTAACAATATAGTTATCTTATAAATTGCAAAAGAAGATTTTTTTTGTTGCATCAACAAATTAGTTTAAAGAAGATCTTTATCTTCGATTCATTGAACCTAGATATCCAATAAGTAAACATTTTGAAAATTCATTATGATTTATTACAGAGGACTATATATCTGGGGAAATCATGTTATTTCATAAAATTTCATGATATTCTACGAGTGATATTGATGTTTATTACATACTATTTATTAGTCATTTTACTATTTGTCTAATGCATCAATCTTCCAAAGCTATCTATGAATTCATAAAGAATTTGACAGGAGGAATCCGCCAACTTCAAAGCTTGTTTAAGCAATATACTTAATCAAGATCAGTGTTCAACCGACTCCATTAGAGGAGTCGGAAAAATAGAGAAAATATACTTTATTTAATGATATCTATCTTTCTAATTAGGATTTTTTGGTATTTCCTAATCAATTTAATATATGTATTCCCAGTTATATCTATATATTCTCTTCAATATTTTATTGAAGATGTTATTATGACTCGATAATATATTAAATATTTAATGTATTGTATTAAGAAAGAAAAGACTTTTCATTTTCAAGATTTTGTTAAACAAATTTCTTCCATAATTCCTTTTATTCATCATAACATTATAACTGTAAAGTTATAATCTACATATTCTATACCTTTATGATACCTGAGGTAATCAAATTATGGCCAAAAGTAAAGACGTAAGAATTACTGTTACTTTAGAATGTACAGTTTGTCCACAAAATAGAAATAAACGTTTTCCTGGTGTTTCAAGATATACCACAAAAAAAAATCGTCGTAATACTCCGAATAGATTGGAGTTAAAAAAATTCTGTCCTCATTGTAACACACATACAATTCACAAAGAAATTAAAAAATAATAGAAGATAAATGAAATGGGAGATCACTATGAAAAAATTCGTTAGTAGACCAAAAAGATCGTCTAGACGCCGTAAAAAAACACCTATAAAACCAGGAGAAAGCATTGATTACAAAAATGTTGGTTTATTGCGTAAGTTTATTAGTGAACAAGGAAAAATTTTATCTAGACGTGTTAATCGATTAACATCAAAACAACAACGTGCTATGACAAGAGCTATTAAAGCAGCTCGTATATTAGCGTTATTACCTTTTTTAAATAATGAAAGTTAATCGTTGTGTAAATTGTGAAAAAAAGTAGTCAATTTATATACTTCTTCTTAAAAAAACAGGCAAAGAGATAGTAACTTGAATTTTTTTTTAAATTTCATCCATTGAAAATATCTTTTTGCCCACTCATATTATTTAGGGGTTCCAAGAAATGGATGACCCCTTATTGCATTTATCAAATAAATCATTTTTTTCGGTAGGCTTAGGAATAAGGAATAAGGAATAAGGAATAAGGAATAAGGAATAAGGAATAAGGAATAAGGAATAAGGAATAAGGAATAAGGAATAAGCAATAAGGAATAAGGAATAAGGAATAAGCAATAAGGAATAAGGAATAAGCAATAAGGAATAAGGAATAAGCAATAAGCAATAAGCAATAAGGAATAAGGAATAAGGAATAAGGAATAAGCAATAAGCAATAAGCAATATGCAATGAATTTTCCTGATAAAAAGATTTCTAATAGCTCTTGTTAGATTTTAAGACCTAGCAAGAGCTTTTTGCATTCTGATAATCATTCCTTGGTCATATGCAAAAAAAATATATAGAAATAATTTTGCTAAACACTATTCAATAACCCGTTAAAACCATCTTTATCTAAAACTGCTATTTGTGCAATCATCTTACGATTAATGGAAATTTTAGATGTATAGAGTTTGTTAATAAATCGACTATAAGAAAGCCCTTTTTGACGTACTGCAGCATTAATACGAGTAATCCATAATTTTCTAAAATCTCTTTTCCTTCTACTTCTATCTCTCTTAGATGAAACCAATGCTTTCATAACCTGTTGTTTTGCAGGTCTAAATAACCTTGAATGCGCACGACGAAATCCTGAGGCACATTCAAGAATACGATTACGGCGTTTTCTAGCTACGTATCCACGTTTAACTCTTGTCATTCTAAGTTTTTTATATAATAAAAATATTTATAACATAATATTATACTACTAAGAAAATTTTCCATATCCTCGTACAGGATACAATATCTCTTTATGAGAAATTATGTTATCTAAAAATATAGGTCTAATGTAGGGGAAAGGATCATAATGGCATTTGCTTCTGTAACCTTCCTTTGTATAAAGGCCTTAGTTCAGGTAACTCCTCAGAAAACAAGGGGGAATGCCTTGTGCTGAGAGCATTTATACATTACTTTGTTTCCATAAATTTTCTTATGACGGTAAGATTCTCTCTTTACACTGAAGCTAATTTTGTTCCTGATAGGAATTAAATAAGAGTGCAATTGAAAACCTGTACAAGATTCAATCTTTCGCTTTCTTATGTTGTATGCTAAGTACCTTATTTCTGACATAGATACTTAGAAAATATGAACAGTGTTTTATTACGAGAGTTCGCTGAGCAGCTAACCTTATGAATCCGTTATTGCAATGAACAACACATATTGTCTATTAATACTATATTTGTTCGTCTTTCTCGCTTCACGGATTGATGACCAGTCACTACCGTGGAGAAAGTGCATTCTATCTTGCACTAAGATGATTGGATTTACACCAAGGAAATTTATGAATTCCACCTATAAAAAAAATAAGTGGCAGATCCATACTCTAAAAATTCCTAGATTCTTCTGTCATATCGATTCTAGGTTTTTACTAGTTTAGATCTGAACAAATCACACATACACTCTAGTACATACTCCTCTTCTTTGAGGACAAGCTCGAAGGGCTGGAGACTTGGTTCTATTTTCTGCAGGTTGTCTGCTATGTCTAATAAGTTGTTGAATGGTAGGCATAAATTGTTTGAACAGAAATGTTCAGTTGAGATGAATCTTAACCACATTCTGTTTTGAACCAAAAAGAGAAAAATGATGTTAAGAAAGATTAGCTACTGAAAAATCTAAGGTAACTATAAGAGAACTATAGAGATTTTCTATCATTATTATAAAACATCTGGAGTAGAATCATTATCTGCTGCTACTAAATCTACAATTCCATATGCTTGGGCTTCTTTTGCAGACATAAAAACATCTCTTTCCATATCTTCAGAAATTACCCATGCTGGCTTCCCAGTACGCTGAACATAGACTCTTGTAATAGAATCTCGTAATTTCAAAACTTCTTCAGCTTCCATCATGCATTCACCTGCTTGCCCATCATAATAAGAACTAGCTGGTTGGTGAATCATTACTCTAGCATGAGGTAGGGCTAGACGTTTAGTAATTTCTCCTCCAGTTAAGATAAAAGAACCCATAGAAGCTGCTAGGCCCATACAGATAGTATGCACATCTGGTACTACAAATTGCATAGCATCATATACTGCAATTCCAGCCAAGACTGCTCCACCAGGAGAATTGATGTACATAAACATATCCTTACTTTCATCTTCTCCATTCAAATACATCATAATACCAATCAATTGATTAGCAATCTCATCATCTACATTCTGACCTAAAAAAAGTAATCTTTCACGATACAATCGATTATACACGTCTACCCAAACTGCCTCTTCTTCTCCAGGAAGACGAAAAGGGACCCTTGGAACACCAATAGGCATAATGTTAATTTAGTAATTAAATTGTATATACTCCCCTATATACACT
Organism: Closterium sp. NIES-67; assembly: GCA_027943415.1. Lineage (NCBI taxonomy): Eukaryota > Viridiplantae > Streptophyta > Zygnematophyceae > Desmidiales > Closteriaceae > Closterium > Closterium sp. NIES-67. Next base: position 15,656 of record BQMB01001707.1, on the reverse strand, counting down.
ATAGTACTATAGTGTCGTTAATTAGATGTTACATATTGCAATATGTTTTTTGTGTAAGATATAGAAATGTTTTTTCATTTAGAAAAAAACAAAAATTTTTTTTTCAAAAATTCCACAAACATTTGAACAAAAGCTTTTTGTCTACTTTCTATAGTATGTTTGTCTACTATACAGTATTTTTTTGTAAAAATATAGAATATTTTTTTGTAAAATTTTTTTAAGCAGTTTATGTACTTAAATAAATTAGAGTACGAAATGGATTTCTTTTCCTCTTCTTTGTTGTATTTTACACTAGAAATTTTTGAATTCAAACCATTTTCTATGTTGTGATGATAAACAAAAAATGTTACAATAAATACGGTTATATCAACAACAAGAGACCATAAAAAAATTGCGTTTAGAAAAAGATCACTATAGGGAAATAGTGCCTGGGATGTTGAAAATAAATAGCAAACGCAATAGGTCATCTTAGTGCAAGAGAGTCACAGAATGTCTAATTCTCTCTGAGAAAGAGGTGTTACCCATGGGTTTGCCTTGGTATCGTGTACATACAGTTGTTTTAAATGATCCCGGTCGTTTGATTGCTGTGCATATCATGCACACTGCTCTAGTTTCTGGATGGGCTGGTTCTATGGCTTTGTATGAACTAGCAGTTTTTGACCCTTCTGATCCTGTTCTTGATCCAATGTGGAGACAAGGCATGTTTGTAATTCCTTTCATCACTCGATTGGGAGTTACTAAATCATGGGGTGGCTGGAGTATCACTGGAGAAACCGTTAATGATGCTGGTCTATGGAGTTACGAAGGTGTAGCAGCTGTTCATATTGTTCTTTCTGGACTATTATTCCTAGCAGCAATTTGGCACTGGGTTTACTGGGATCTTGAACTATTCCGTGATGAGAGAACTGGCAAACCTTCCTTAGATTTACCTAAAATCTTTGGAATTCACCTTTTCTTATCTGGAGTACTTTGCTTTGCTTTTGGTGCGTTTCACGTAACTGGTTTATTTGGTCCTGGCATCTGGGTTTCTGATCCATATGGAATTAGTGGAAGTGTACAACCTGTAGCTCCAGCTTGGGGTGCAGAAGGATTCGATCCTTTTAACCCAGGTGGTATTGCGTCACACCATATTGCAGCAGGTATTTTAGGAATTCTAGCAGGATTATTCCACCTAAGTGTTCGTCCTCCTCAGCGTCTTTATAAAGGATTGCGTATGGGGAACATTGAAACCGTACTATCTAGCAGTATTGCAGCAGTTTTTTGGTCAGCTTTTGTAGTAGCTGGAACTATGTGGTATGGTAGTGCAGCAACTCCTATCGAACTATTTGGGCCTACTCGTTATCAATGGGATCAAAACTATTTCCAAGAAGAAATTGAAAGACGTGTTCGTGCTAGTCAAGCTGAAGGGTTAAGTCTATCTGAAGCTTGGTCTAAGATTCCTGAGAAACTAGCATTCTACGATTACATTGGAAATAACCCTGCTAAAGGAGGACTATTCCGTGCAGGTGCTATGGATAATGGAGACGGTATTGCAGTAGGCTGGTTAGGTCATGCTGTATTTACAGATAAAGAAGGTAATGAACTATTTGTTCGTCGTATGCCAACTTTCTTTGAAACCTTCCCTGTTGTTTTACTAGATAAAGACGGAGTAGTTCGTGCAGACGTTCCTTTCCGTAGAGCAGAATCTAAATATAGTATTGAACAAGTAGGTGTAACTGTACAATTTTACGGTGGAGAACTAGACGGTGTAAGTTTTAGTGATCCTACTACTGTGAAAAAATATGCAAGACGTGCACAATTAGGTGAAATTATTGAATTTGACCGTGCTACTCTTAAATCTGATGGGGTATTCCGTAGTAGCCCAAGAGGATGGTTCACATTTGGACATGCTAATTTAGCATTCTTATTCTACTTTGGCCATATCTGGCATGGTGCTAGAACTCTATTTAGAGACGTATTCTCTGGAATTGATCCTGATCTTGAAGCACAAGTAGAATTCGGTCTTTTCCAAAAACTTGGAGACCCAAGCACCAAGAGACAAGCTGTATAGATATAAATATCTGTACTCAGTTCTATTTATGTATCTTAGTATGTATCAATGAATCTATAAAAAGATTCAAAAAATCGATTAGTACGAAAGCTATTTTCACACATTTTACTACAAATCATATTTATGGAAGCCCTGGTTTACACTTTTCTGTTGGTCAGTACTCTAGGCATTATCTTCTTTGCAATCTTCTTCAGAGAGCCACCAAAGGTGCCTGTAAAAGGGAAGAAATAGGCCTATATTAGACTTAACCTTGTAATTTTTTTTGTATCCTATTTATCTATTTGTATAGTAATACAAGGATCATCTTATTCTTTTCAATATGAATTATAGGGTGGCCCTCCCCGTATTCCTGTGAAGTTTGGGAAAGGCCTAGAAAATTAATCTTCGTGTTCCTCAAATGGATCGCGAAGTTCTTTTGAAGGCTGTCCAAAAGCTGTATACAGGGCATAACCAGTAAAACTTACAAGCAGACAAGATATAAAGATAACTACCAAGGTTGCTGTTTCCATTTTCAGGTAATTCCTCAAGAATGAGAATGTTTGGTTTCCACTATGATAGTACACAAAGTCAACAAATCTCAACCAATGAGTAATAAGATTTATGGCAACACAGATCATTAAAGATTCTACCAAGGGCAGAAGAACCGCTGTTGGTGACATATTAAAGCCACTTAATTCCGAATATGGTAAAGTAGCTCCAGGATGGGGCACTACTGTACTTATGGGTGTATTTATCGGATTATTTGCTGTATTTTTGGTTATAATTCTAGAATTATACAATGCTTCTGTAGTTTTAGATGGTATCCCAGTAAGTTGGCAATAAGTACGGTAATGCTTCAATTTCTCACAAACTGATAATTCTCATTACAGTTTAAGGGAATTCTTTTCTGACGAGAAGACTAGGAAAATGAAGGGGGTATAATTACTCAAGAATTTTTCCTGGTCTTCTTATTCATATTAATTAAAGTAGAAACACGACAATATTCCCAAATGATACTAATTAGTACATAGGGAGAAAAAAGACTTTTCTCTTTTTCTTATGGAAGTTCAACTGCGTAATTATGTAAATGGAGAATGTCTGCATTATGGGTAAGGTATACGATTGGTTTGAAGAACGTTTGGAAATTCAGGCAATTGCTGATGACGTTACCGACAAATATGTTCCACCTCATGTCAATATTTTCTATTGCTTAGGAGGAATTACTTTTACCTGTTTTATCATTCAAGTAGCGACAGGCTTTGCTATGACCTTTTACTATCGTCCTACTGTAACCGAGGCTTTTGCTTCTGTTCAATACATTATGACCGAAGTTAACTTTGGTTGGTTAGTTCGATCAGTACACAGATGGTCTGCTAGTATGATGGTAATGACTATGATTTTACACATATTCCGTGTGTATTTAACTGGAGGCTTCAAAAAACCTCGTGAACTTACTTGGGTTACAGGAGTTCTTTTAGCAGTATTAACTGTTTCTTTTGGTGTAACTGGTTACTCTTTACCTTGGGATCAAGTTGGGTATTGGGCTGTAAAGATCGTTACAGGAGTACCTGACGCTATTCCGGTAATTGGAGCACCTTTAGTTGAATTACTGCGTGGAAGTGTAAGCGTAGGACAATCTACATTAACTCGTTTTTACAGCTTGCATACATTTGTATTACCACTTCTAACAGCTGTCGTTATGTTAATGCATTTCCTGATGATTAGGAAACAAGGTATTTCTGGTCCACTATAAACAAGTATATGGAGTTGCCATATATAATGTATTAAGAAAAGATTCTGATATTTTTTCTAGACATTACATTCGAGGGGCGCATTGCCATGAAGCAAGTATTTAATATACCTATATCATGGATTAGTTTGCTGTATCGTTCTGAACAGTTTACTTGTTTATAGTATCGACACAGTTTTTTTACATAAAAAGGAGTTTAGATTATGGGAGTCATCAAGAAACCTGATTTGACTGATCCTGTACTACGAGCAAAACTAGCGAAAGGTATGGGACATCACTACTATGGAGAACCAGCTTGGCCTAATGATTTATTATATATGTTCCCAGTATGTATTCTTGGAACAATTGCTTGCAATGTTGGACTAGCAGTTTTAGAACCTTCTATGATGGGAGAACCTGCTAATCCTTTTGCTACTCCTCTAGAAATTTTACCTGAATGGTATTTTTTCCCTGTATTCCAAATCCTACGTACAGTTCCTAATAAATTATTAGGAGTTTTGTTAATGGCTGCTGTGCCTGCAGGCCTTTTAACTGTTCCTTTCTTAGAAAATGTAAATAAATTTCAAAATCCATTCCGTCGTCCAGTAGCTAGCACTGTATTTCTTATTGGAACTGTTGTAGCTGTTTGGTTAGGTATTGGAGCAGCTTTACCTATTGATCAATCTCTAACCTTAGGACTTTTCTAAGGATTTTTTTTTGATTTTTTTTACAGACTGGTGATCAACACCTCAGTTTGTAAATTAGACTACACAAAAAAGAAAAAGACAACCATTTGTTGTAGCTGAAATATATTTCAGCTACAACAAATGGTTGTCTTTTTTATTTTTTGCAAGAAAGTTGTAATCCGAAACGTTCTTGCAAAACCATAACAACTTGTTCAACTGATTTTCTGCCAAAATTTTTAATCTTAAGAAGATCTTCTTGAGTATAAGATACTAAATCTGATAATGTGTGTATATTAGCTCTTTTTAAACAATTATATATTCTAGGAGATAATTCTAATTGATCAATAGATATATTAGTTGTATTCATGATATCTTCCATAGGTCTATCCAGTGATAATACTGTGTCAATAGTAGTATTTAATACATGACCTGATTGATCGGAAGTATGAATATTTTTATATACTACATTATGATCTATAGAATTCGAATTATTAGTTTTCAATACGTTTTTAGATGGAATGGGCGGTGTAATGGTATAAAATAAATTAAGTATACTATTATGAGCTTGATATAATGCTTCTTCTGGAGTTAAGCTTCTATTAGTCCATATTTCTAATAATAATAACTGCTGTCTTTCTTTTGCTTCTCCTAAAGAATAAATACTGAAATTTGCTTTTTGAACTGGAGTAAATCTAGCATCGATACGAAAAAAACCTTCTTCTGGCTTGACATTATCATTTATGTAATTCCCTTTGCCTTCGCTAATCAGTAATTCAATACACAATTGAGTATGTTTACTTAAGGTAGCTATGTACTGATCAGGATCTACAACACTGATACAAGATGGTAAATTAATATGTCCAGCAGTTACTACACCTGGACCTTGTGCAAATAAAGAAGCACTTTGCTTGTTTGTTACTCGACCTTTTAAAACTATTTGTTTAAGATTCATTAGAATCTCATCGATAGATTCACGCACTCCTTCTAAAGTAGAATATTCATGCACAGTTCCTACAATTTTGGCTGATGTAATACCAAGTCCTTCAACTTCTGATAACAAGGCTCGCCGCATAGCTACTCCTATAGTCATAGCTTGATCAACTAATAATGGAGATAAAGCAAAACGGCTATAATGTAAACGGCGATTTTTTCCTTGTTCATCATCTACACATTTCCATTCCGGACAAATACGTATGGTGCTACTATTTTTTTCCATATTCTCGTTTCTCTGTTTATATAATAGATATATGTTTTATACGCGACGTTGACTAGAAGGTCTACAACCATTATGTGGCATAGGGGTTACGTCTCGAACAAAACTTAATGCAATACCACTGTTACGGATAGCTCTTAAGGCTGTATCTCGTCCTGGTCCAGGACCACTAATCATAACTTCAGCTTGTCTCATACCTTGATCAATTAATAAAGAAATAGCATTTTCAGCAGCAGTCTGGGCTGCAAAAGGTGTACTCTTCTTAGCCCCTTTAAATCCACAAGATCCAGCAGAAGACCAAGACATTGTTTGTCCTCTAATATCAGTTACAGTGACAATTGTATTATTAAAGCTTGCTTGAACATGGATAACTCCTTTAGGAGCTCGTTTTTTCCCTTTACGAAGACTAATTTTTTTAGAAGGTTTTGCCATAATATTTAATTGTACTTGATAATCAATTTTTATTAATTCATGATTCATAAAAGAAGTTTAGATAATTTCTATTTGTAGATAACTATAGAAATTCTTCCTAAGAAATAATTGTTCAGAATATATACACAATGATCTGCAACTTTCAAAAACAAGATGATCGAATACTAAAGAAATTAGGATACGAGAAAATAGAAAATGGAATCATGAATATATTATCCTTGACGTTGTTTGTGTTTAGGATTTGAACAAACCACCATAACTCTACCTCGTCTACGAATCAAACGACAATTTTCACAAATCTTGCGAACTGAAGCTCGTACTTTCATATTTTTATAATCTCCACAAAATTTTCTATTTTTTTCTATTATAAGAAGAATATGAATATCAAATATATACCTTAATATGAAGTAATTCAGGATTCTCTATACTTTTTAGTATTCGAGTTATGTACTAATTTTGATTGAATCAACTTCAACTAAGATTTTTATAAATTCTAAAAAGAATAATACATAAAAAATATGATTTTTAGCAAAGTTATCCATTAGGAGATCTTGTACGAAGCCTATAGGTAATACGTCCTTTGGTCAAGTCATATGGGCTTAATTCAACTTTAACCCTATCTCCCAATAAGATGCGTATATAATTTTTACGAATCTTGCCCGAAATATGAGCCAGTACTTGGCAACCATTATCTAAGCAGACTCGAAACATAGCATTTGGAAGAGACTCTGTAACTACTCCTTCCATTTCGATTAAATTCTGCTTCCTCATGGATTTCCTCTATTTATAACTGGCTATGTTTGTATAAAACCGAGCTCATAAGATTAACTTATTATGAGTTTTCTTAAACTTCTAATAACTACTCTTATGAGTTGAAAAAACTGAGTATGTAAATGGCATAAGGATTACCAAACATAGCACAATATTTCTCCCCCGATTTGTTTTTCACGTGCCTCTCGATCAATCAAAATACCTTGAGAAGTGGATAAAATGACAATTCCCATTCCTCCTAAAACTCTCGGGATATCTTTGTGATTGGAGTAGACTCTAAGACCAGGTTTGCTAATACGTCTGACTGTAGTAATATAAGGTTTACGCCTACGGCCTTGATATCTTAATGTAATAACTAATAAACGTCTGATACCTTCTTGACGTTCTCTAAGTTCTTCTATAAATCCTTCTTGTAATAATATTTTGCCAATACTTCGAGTCGTATTAGTTGCTAATACTTCGACAGTTTTGGTTTTTCTTAAATTAGCATTACGTATACACGTAATCATATTGGCTATAGTATCGTTGCTCACGGTGACTCCTTATTTTTTTGTGCACTGTAAAGAATAGAAATATATTAGACTCTACTTATCTGTAATATAGGACAATAAAAAATAATTAATATTTATTTGAGAAAAAAATATCTATTGATTGTCACTAATTTTGTTTTCATATATGGTATAGCCACATATATAATGAAAGATTGAGTACGTTTAAGTATGAAAATGGCAGTGCTTTAGAAAAATTAGACAAGACTAATAAGAAAACACATTGACTTAAATTAAAATTATATTGATATATATAATAAAATATTTAGCATAAAAGTGCAAGATCTTTTGGATCATATCATAGAACTTCAGGTGCTAAAGAGACTATTTTTGTAAAATTAAATTCTCTTAATTCTCTAGCAACTGGCCCAAAAACTCGTGTTCCCCTTGGATTCCCTTCTTGGTTCACAACTACTGCTGCATTATCATCAAAACGAAGTATCATGCCATTATCACGTTTCAAACCTTTACATGTTCGAACTATAACAGCTCTAACAACTTCTGATTTCTTTAATGGCATATTAGGTACAGCTTCTTTGACTACTGCAATAATCATATCACCAATATTCGCATACTTACGATTACTAGAGCCTAATACGCGAATACACATAAGGCGACGAGCTCCACTATTATCCGCTACATTCAAATATGATTGAGGTTGAATCATGATTTTAGTAGTCTCCTTTTCAAAGATAGCCCCCAGATAATAAAATTTATGGGGGCATAATAAATAATATGAGATAAAATAATGACAATAGAAAAAAGATTTCTGAAAAAGTATAAAAAAATCGATTTTACACTTATAGAAATCTTTTTTCTGTAAGAATCAAATACTTCGAAAAAAAACATTTATTTTAAACAAAATTCCTAATAATATATGCTATATATAATATCGTATGTTTTTGATATATCTTGCATATATCGCAAATTGTACTTTAAGAAAAATTATTTATTCTCTAAAGTACTAGCTACTACAAATTGAGTCTTAATGGGCATCTTATAAGATGCTATTCGCATAGCTGAACGTGCAACGTTTTCTGATACGCCACTCATTTCATATAATATTCTGCCTGGTTTGACAACAGCTACCCAATATTCTGGGGCACCTTTTCCAGATCCCATTCGAGTTTCTGCAGGACGCATTGTAATTGGTTTATCAGGAAAAATTCTAATCCATAATTTCCCTCCACGTCTGGCATATCGAGTCATAGCACGACGTCCCGCTTCAATCTGACGTGATGTAATCCAAGATGGTTCTAATGCTTGAAGACCAAATCTACCAAAACACACGCGGTTACCACGTGTAGCAAATCCTTTCATTCTTCCTCGGTGTTGCTTACGAAATTTAGTTCTTCTAGGGTTATAGTCGATGATATTTTCTACATCTCTACTACAAAACTGGACATGAAAATTTCTTTTCATCCGGCTTCTCGTGAAACCAATTTTTGCAAACTATTGGTTTGAATAGAATAATTTTTAAAAACTCTTTTTTTTATGTTGATATATTTTCTTCTAATATATTTTATGTTAATAAGAATCTTTTTATGAATTAATATAAAAGTATCAACCAATTATCATGTTTTTTTGTCAAAATATTTTTCTTGAATTTCACGTGCGAATATCTGCCCATTGAATTTGAAAATATTCATTTAAAAATCTTTTCAAATTGTTTCTCTTGATATTCTAAGCAATAGAAACAATTTTTAGCTGGCTTCTTTCGCAATCCTACCTAATAAATTCATCTCATACACAACAGAGATGAAAATTAATAGGTTCCATCGTTCTCATGACTTCTAGGATGCGTTTAGGTCCTCTTTCTGCAGCAAAGTTCTTTATCTTTCTAAAACTAATACGTTACTTAGTGTTGACTAGTCTTAAACTTATCATTTCTAAGAAATTCATTATTAATATTTTCAAAAATTTCTTGCTGATTTCCAACTGCCTCAATAAGAGTTAGATGTATTCCTGACCATGCGCTACAAATATAGCAATATGCTTAAAACTATGTCGCATATTGTGGAAATTTCCGCTACACAAAAATTAAGGTATTTTTATGGGAAATCTATTACAAATTACTATATAGTAATTTCTTTGCATAATTTCAAAAAAGAAGTCATAAACTTTCTCACTATTTGTGAGAGAGAGTAGTCTATGGGATGTCCATGACCAATCTCAACGAGTCGCACACTAAGCATAACAGCCTACTGTAAAATTAATATGTGATAGGATTCAAAACAATGTTGATATTGAATAATAGAAATTTGATTTGACAATGTGTGGAAAAGAAAGACTTCCATGATGTCAAATAAAATTCAAAAAACATCTATTTTCAAAAAATATAAGAAATATTTGGCAAATAACATTCTTTGAAATAATTAAGGTATTTTATAATAAATTCCTTTGTTTTAAGAATTTGTATAGTACAAAAAAACATTATTCATCTTTAAAAATCCATACTCTAATACCTAGTACTCCATATATAGTATGTGCCGGATAATGACAATAATCGATTTTTGCTCTTAAAGTTTGCAAGGGTACCCGACCTTCACGAGCCCATTCACTACGCGCAATTTCAGCTCCATTGAGTCTTCCTGCAATTTGTATCTTAATACCCTTAACATTTCCTTTCTCTTTAGCAAGTTGAATTGCTCTTTTGATTGTTTTTCTAAATGCGACACGTCTTTCTAATTGTACAGCAATGTATTCTGCTAAAATAGTTGCTTCTGCGTAAGGTTTTTCTATTTCTGCTAAGGCAGTAATAAATTTAAGATGTTTAGAGTTAATCAGTGTATTTTGCATATCACGTCTAATCTCTTTAAGACGAGGACCCAGTCTTTCTACAAACAAATTAGGAAATCCTGTATGTATTTCTACTTTGATTTCGTCAGTCTTGCGCTGAATTTCAATGCGCGCAATGCCTCCATAACTTTCAAATGTACGTACATGTTTACGTACATATTCTTTAATACACTTACGCATTCTCTCATCTTCCTGGATGAATTCCGAGTATCGTTTGGGCTGTGCACACCAATTAGACAAGTGATTCTGTGTAACACCAAGACGAAAACCAAGTGGATGAATCTTTTGTCCCATGCATCATTTCCTTTTTTCTAAATAATTAACTCAATTTGGTAATAATCTATCCAAATAATGAAAACTTTAACTTAAATGCGGTTTTTGACAACTACAGTAATTGAACAAGTAGGCTTACGTATTGGATAACCACGTCCTTGTGCTCTAGGACGAAATCTTTTGAATACAGGTCCCTTATCTACCATAATCTCACTGATCACTAAATTAGCTTTGCTTAAACCTAAATTATGATTGGCATTAGCTGCTGCAGAACATACAACTTGTAAAATGGGATAACAAGCTCGATAAGGCATGAATTCTAATAACATAAGTGCTTGTTCATATGATCGACCACGAATTTGATCAACTACTTTGCGAACTTTATGGGGGGACATACGAACAGTTTTCGCGATAGCTCGTACTTGCAGATTATTATTATTTATTTCAGTCATGGGCTACCTCCTATTAACGACGAGATTTCTTATCACTTTTCGCATGTCCTCGAAATGTACGAGTAGGAGCAAATTCTCCCAATCTGTGTCCCACCATTAGATCTGTAATATAGATAGGAAGATGCTCTCTGCCATTATGAACAGCAATAGTGTGACCAATCATTCCGGGAACAATAGTAGATGCACGAGACCAAGTGACAATTACTCTTTTTTCTCCTTGGGCATTTAAACTCTCAACTTTCTTCAGCAAATGATCCGCGACAAAAGGACCTTTTTTTAGTGAACGTGCCATTGCAAATTTATTATCCTATAATGCGCTATGCGCTATGATGATTGACTATATATTATGCATGTTTCCTACGACGTAGGATTAAGGACTCGCTATATTTATGACGTGGTCTAGTTCTTCTACCAAGTGTAGGACGTCCCCAAGGAGTTAATGGTCTTTTACGACCAATCGGAGCGCGACCTTCACCACCTCCATGAGGGTGATCTGCTGCATTCATAACTACACCTCTAACTTTAGGACGTCTACCTAACCATCGCTTAGAACCTGCTTTACCTAAACTTTGATTATTAGAATCGACATTCCCAACTTGCCCGACTGTAGCTAAACATTCTTGAGATACTAAACGAAATTCACCTGAGGGCATACGAAGAGTAGCTAATCTTCCTTCTTTTGCTACAATTTGTGCAACTGTACCAGCTGCTCTAGCAATTTGTCCACCTTTCCCAGGTTGCAATTCTACATTATGAATCATGGTCCCTAATGGCATATTAGTTAAAGGCAAACAGTTGCCTGGAACAATAGGTGCTTCTGACCCTGAGGAAATTTGATCACCAATTTCTATTCCACGAGGGTGAAGTATATATCTTTTTTCACCATCAGAATAATGAGTTAAACAAATTCTCGCTTTTCTATTAGGATCATACTCAATAGTTTTGACTATGGCACTAATTCCTTGTTTATTACGTCGAAAATCTATATGCCTATAAAGGCGTTTGTGACCACCACCTCTATGTCGACTAGTTATAATTCCTCGATTGTTACGCCCCTTGCGACGATGTTGTCCTGAGGTTAATCTTTTTTCGGGCCTAATTTGAATAATTTCATCGAACTTGGAAACTGATCTATTTCTTGTACCTGGTGTGTAAGCTCTATACGAACGAATGGCCATAATAATAAGATAATTAGAGAATAACTTAGCAATTATTAAAATAATGGAATAGAATCGCCGGGACGTAATGTTACAATCATTCGTTTATAGCGAACTGGATATCCTGCTGTTGTACCCATACGTTTCAACTTTCTTGGAGGACGATGACTGTTCATACCTGTCACTTTCACTCCAAAAAAACCTTCAACCCAACGTTTTACTTCCGTTTTTGTAGCTTTTAAGTCTACATCAAATGTATATTGATTTTTTTCTAACAGACGAATTGTCTTTAACTTAAGAACAGGTGCTTTTATGTGATCAATCATAATCTATTAGCTTCCTTATTTTGACAGAAAAATTCTAGTAAGAATCAAAGTAAATAATTTATTAATAATCTTTCTATTTTCCAATTCTTTTCTAATAAGTTATATATTTTATTGAAAATCTATATACAAACATTACAAAAATTTTATTGATACTAATGGAATTTTTTTTTGATATATATAATCTTCTTATAGGAGTAAGACTTGGTACCTTACTTTGCTAAAATTAGAGTTATTTTACCCGAAGCCATCTATTCCTGTATAGTAAAACATATAGTTTGAAAGGTTTGTATTGATGCAGAAGAAAAGTATTTGATATCAGCAAAAAGAAGTCATTTATTTTTATGAAAATCAAAGAGGACAAATAGATTTTTCTCAATAGTGTCATTATAGATTTCCTAATGTATTGTGGATAAGTCTCACTCGGGTATTTCAAACATCAATTTTCCTTTGAATGATCATTAATAATGCAATAAATGGTGTGATATCTATCGGGTGAAAAATTATCATGCTACCTCTGGGAGACTTTGAAGTTGATAGCATCATCCATTCCGTTAATGAAAAGTCTATATTGGCCAAAGAAGATATCACGCTTTTGCCATTTATGCCAGATCTTTTAGTAAAGTTTTTGATTGCAGATCATCATCACGTTTCGCAATACATAATTCATAGATCTGCCACTAATTCTAAGGGAATATATTTTTTTATATAAATAAGGTTAATCGTGATGATGATGACGCTTTTCAAAATTTTAGTAAAAGCAGTAGCAGAAGTTGCACTCCTTCTAGGTAAGTATTTATAGGTCGTCATCCTTTAGAATCTCATACGATGGAAATTCTATAGTCATTTTGCGCAAGCCTGCAAATTTTATTGGAAGGACTTGTTTGCTCCAACTGTCACGACATTGTGGTCTTGTTCAAATGTCAGAAGATTCGCCAATATCGCGATACCGTCGTGGTGAAAAGAAACCGGAAGCCAGGGTACACGTAAAGATCCCATGTGCTCAAAGAGAATCATTAGCTCGAAAATTTCCAATCGAACCAGAATTTGGGAAGCGACGCTGCATTGGTTAGTTTCTTCCAAATACCCGTTTTTTTCAGTTAACACCAATGGTTTTGCATCCAACGGGGCAAACACATGCAGTGCCCTATGCATCCCGTTCGATATTTCAAAATTCAAACGGTCAAACTCTTGTATAAATGGTACTTCATACAATGCTTTAAGAAGATCTGTCTATCATAGACGTGCTTCATTATGCAATGTAGACCTAATATTCTCCCAGATGTTGACACGACCTTCTTGTAAAGATTTATAAGAGATACGCTTTAAGCAATCTTTTAAGAAAGCGAAGGACAACTCTTCACGGATTACCAAAAGCAATTCTTGAATAATCTACTCCCAAATATTTGCTCCTCTGTCTAAGATTTTAATTACTAAAGGTGTACCAAGCTTTAACCCCGCTAAAATCTAAGTATGGCATGAATCCATATCTAACTCGTACAACTTATAATCAGTCTATTTAAACAGTGTAGTACTAAGGTCGTACAAAATTGCAAGTCGAAAACTTTCTGGATCCCTCCCATCAAACGCACACTGTTGGCATTTCTCCCCTCGGACGCTGGACCTAGCGAATTTAACCTTGGTTACGATTTGATTATGAATATATCTAATTTTCGAGGATTTCTTGCACGATATTGATCTATTCCCGAGTTTTCAAGTATCTTGTTTTTCTCATCTATTCTCGGAATCCTATTCATCCCTCTTCTTGTTCTATGATAAACATCCATTATAATATTACTGCCTCAAGTTTTTGAAAAAATTGTGGAGAATTAGATCTAACAGGACCACTCCAATATTGGAATTAAGAAACTTCTTTCTTTGAGCAGCACGTTGAGACAAATCTTGAAGATCTTGTTCGTTGACCTGGTAAAAAATATTTTGCATTTGCCGATTGAACAAGCTAAAATAAAAGTTGAGTAAACTTATTATAATTGACAGGAATATCTTCTGTAAAATCTTTTATGAGAATAGGATAAAACGGGTGAACTATCCCAGCAAAAAGAAATTTTATTCTATTCAGGCAAACCTCATCAGAAAAATTGGTTGGGAAATTTATCAACTTCTTCAACTAAGGTTGTAGAATATTGATTACCTTATGCATCAAAACATTGATTTTCTTTTTTGAGAATATAAAAAGACTAATTTGTTTTTGAGTATGAAAATGCATCCAGCAGGACTCGAACCTGCGAAATGCCCAATTATGAGTTGGGTGCTTTAACCACTCAGCCATGGATGCTATCTATATAATTATATCCAAAAAGATATTATTATATTCTAATAGAGAAATGAATTCAGTAAAAATATGTTTCATTTATTTTTCATTTGTTATTTTAGGATGAAGCAAAATCGTTCTCATTAAGATAATTAAGGAAATAATGATTCCTTTGAATATTGAAAATAAATAATATGAGATTCTTGAGAATTACAACATCTAATCAATATATTAATGCTCAGAGACTTATATTTAATTATCAAAAAGAAAATAGAAAAAAAGATTGCGATAAATACTTATTCAATGTTAAACTAATAGCAATATAATCAAATTACAATAGTGCCTCAGTAGCTCAGCGGTAGAGCGGTCGGCTGTTAACCGATTGGTCGTAGGTTCAAGTCCTACCTGGGGCGTCTTACCTTTTGTATGTCTATCAATACATATTTTATTTTCATAGTTGTTGTTGAAGAATTTGCTTACATTTGTCAAATTTAGAGATTCAAGTTATAGGATTAAAATATTAATTCTTTTTCTCCTATAAATACTCTTTTCTCCTATAGATACTCTAGAATATATGTATTTATTTTTCTCTATTGATAGAAGCTAATGACGCAATATTTTGATATAGTTTATAAAAATTTGCGAAAAAATCAAAGATTTCTGAACATTTTCAGTTGACAACTCTTAAGATATTTATATAACATATGTATATGTTTCTAATTCGAAGATTTCAAGTATAATATAAAATATTAAAGACATTTTTTCATTCATTCAATTGCTTCAAGTTTTTTTCTTTTATGTGACATCATTTTTTCTAAATTGATTAGAAGAAACTAGTAGAAAAAAATATCGTATTTATGAGACATAATTCTATTTGGTAGAATTGTGAAAATATGCCTAAAAAAAGGAGGGGGCATAACTCAGTGGTAGAGTGCCACCTTGACATGGTGGAAGCCATCAGTTCAAGTCTGC
>BQMB01001706.1:0-36082 GCA_027943415.1 Closterium sp. NIES-67 | reverse complement strand
TCTTGAAACCTTCCCTGTTGTTTTACTAGATAAAGACGGAGTAGTTCGTGCAGACGTTCCTTTCCGTAGAGCAGAATCTAAATATAGTATTGAACAAGTAGGTGTAACTGTACAATTTTACGGTGGAGAACTAGACGGTGTAATTTTAGTGATCCTACTACTGTGAAAAAATATGCAAGACGTGCACAATTAGGTGAAATTATTGAATTTGACCGTGCTACTCTTAAATCTGATGGGGTATTCCGTAGTAGCCCAAGAGGATGGTTCACATTTGGACATGCTAATTTAGCATTCTTATTCTACTTTGGCCATATCTGGCATGGTGCTAGAACTCTATTTAGAGACGTATTCTCTGGAATTGATCCTGATCTTGAAGCACAAGTAGAATTCGGTCTTTTCCAAAAACTTGGAGACCCAAGCACCAAGAGACAAGCTGTATAGATATAAATATCTGTACTCAGTTCTATTTATGTATCTTAGTATGTATCAATGAATCTATAAAAAGATTCAAAAAATCGATTAGTACGAAAGCTATTTTCACACATTTTACTACAAATCATATTTATGGAAGCCCTGGTTTACACTTTTCTGTTGGTCAGTACTCTAGGCATTATCTTCTTTGCAATCTTCTTCAGAGAGCCACCAAAGGTGCCTGTAAAAGGGAAGAAATAGGCCTATATTAGACTTAACCTTGTAATTTTTTTTGTATCCTATTTATCTATTTGTATAGTAATACAAGGATCATCTTATTCTTTTCAATATGAATTATAGGGTGGCCCTCCCCGTATTCCTGTGAAGTTTGGGAAAGGCCTAGAAAATTAATCTTCGTGTTCCTCAAATGGATCGCGAAGTTCTTTTGAAGGCTGTCCAAAAGCTGTATACAGGGCATAACCAGTAAAACTTACAAGCAGACAAGATATAAAGATAACTACCAAGGTTGCTGTTTCCATTTTCAGGTAATTCCTCAAGAATGAGAATGTTTGGTTTCCACTATGATAGTACACAAAGTCAACAAATCTCAACCAATGAGTAATAAGATTTATGGCAACACAGATCATTAAAGATTCTACCAAGGGCAGAAGAACCGCTGTTGGTGACATATTAAAGCCACTTAATTCCGAATATGGTAAAGTAGCTCCAGGATGGGGCACTACTGTACTTATGGGTGTATTTATCGGATTATTTGCTGTATTTTTGGTTATAATTCTAGAATTATACAATGCTTCTGTAGTTTTAGATGGTATCCCAGTAAGTTGGCAATAAGTACGGTAATGCTTCAATTTCTCACAAACTGATAATTCTCATTACAGTTTAAGGGAATTCTTTTCTGACGAGAAGACTAGGAAAATGAAGGGGGTATAATTACTCAAGAATTTTTCCTGGTCTTCTTATTCATATTAATTAAAGTAGAAACACGACAATATTCCCAAATGATACTAATTAGTACATAGGGAGAAAAAAGACTTTTCTCTTTTTCTTATGGAAGTTCAACTGCGTAATTATGTAAATGGAGAATGTCTGCATTATGGGTAAGGTATACGATTGGTTTGAAGAACGTTTGGAAATTCAGGCAATTGCTGATGACGTTACCGACAAATATGTTCCACCTCATGTCAATATTTTCTATTGCTTAGGAGGAATTACTTTTACCTGTTTTATCATTCAAGTAGCGACAGGCTTTGCTATGACCTTTTACTATCGTCCTACTGTAACCGAGGCTTTTGCTTCTGTTCAATACATTATGACCGAAGTTAACTTTGGTTGGTTAGTTCGATCAGTACACAGATGGTCTGCTAGTATGATGGTAATGACTATGATTTTACACATATTCCGTGTGTATTTAACTGGAGGCTTCAAAAAACCTCGTGAACTTACTTGGGTTACAGGAGTTCTTTTAGCAGTATTAACTGTTTCTTTTGGTGTAACTGGTTACTCTTTACCTTGGGATCAAGTTGGGTATTGGGCTGTAAAGATCGTTACAGGAGTACCTGACGCTATTCCGGTAATTGGAGCACCTTTAGTTGAATTACTGCGTGGAAGTGTAAGCGTAGGACAATCTACATTAACTCGTTTTTACAGCTTGCATACATTTGTATTACCACTTCTAACAGCTGTCGTTATGTTAATGCATTTCCTGATGATTAGGAAACAAGGTATTTCTGGTCCACTATAAACAAGTATATGGAGTTGCCATATATAATGTATTAAGAAAAGATTCTGATATTTTTTCTAGACATTACATTCGAGGGGCGCATTGCCATGAAGCAAGTATTTAATATACCTATATCATGGATTAGTTTGCTGTATCGTTCTGAACAGTTTACTTGTTTATAGTATCGACACAGTTTTTTTACATAAAAAGGAGTTTAGATTATGGGAGTCATCAAGAAACCTGATTTGACTGATCCTGTACTACGAGCAAAACTAGCGAAAGGTATGGGACATCACTACTATGGAGAACCAGCTTGGCCTAATGATTTATTATATATGTTCCCAGTATGTATTCTTGGAACAATTGCTTGCAATGTTGGACTAGCAGTTTTAGAACCTTCTATGATGGGAGAACCTGCTAATCCTTTTGCTACTCCTCTAGAAATTTTACCTGAATGGTATTTTTTCCCTGTATTCCAAATCCTACGTACAGTTCCTAATAAATTATTAGGAGTTTTGTTAATGGCTGCTGTGCCTGCAGGCCTTTTAACTGTTCCTTTCTTAGAAAATGTAAATAAATTTCAAAATCCATTCCGTCGTCCAGTAGCTAGCACTGTATTTCTTATTGGAACTGTTGTAGCTGTTTGGTTAGGTATTGGAGCAGCTTTACCTATTGATCAATCTCTAACCTTAGGACTTTTCTAAGGATTTTTTTTTGATTTTTTTTACAGACTGGTGATCAACACCTCAGTTTGTAAATTAGACTACACAAAAAAGAAAAAGACAACCATTTGTTGTAGCTGAAATATATTTCAGCTACAACAAATGGTTGTCTTTTTTATTTTTTGCAAGAAAGTTGTAATCCGAAACGTTCTTGCAAAACCATAACAACTTGTTCAACTGATTTTCTGCCAAAATTTTTAATCTTAAGAAGATCTTCTTGAGTATAAGATACTAAATCTGATAATGTGTGTATATTAGCTCTTTTTAAACAATTATATATTCTAGGAGATAATTCTAATTGATCAATAGATATATTAGTTGTATTCATGATATCTTCCATAGGTCTATCCAGTGATAATACTGTGTCAATAGTAGTATTTAATACATGACCTGATTGATCGGAAGTATGAATATTTTTATATACTACATTATGATCTATAGAATTCGAATTATTAGTTTTCAATACGTTTTTAGATGGAATGGGCGGTGTAATGGTATAAAATAAATTAAGTATACTATTATGAGCTTGATATAATGCTTCTTCTGGAGTTAAGCTTCTATTAGTCCATATTTCTAATAATAATAACTGCTGTCTTTCTTTTGCTTCTCCTAAAGAATAAATACTGAAATTTGCTTTTTGAACTGGAGTAAATCTAGCATCGATACGAAAAAAACCTTCTTCTGGCTTGACATTATCATTTATGTAATTCCCTTTGCCTTCGCTAATCAGTAATTCAATACACAATTGAGTATGTTTACTTAAGGTAGCTATGTACTGATCAGGATCTACAACACTGATACAAGATGGTAAATTAATATGTCCAGCAGTTACTACACCTGGACCTTGTGCAAATAAAGAAGCACTTTGCTTGTTTGTTACTCGACCTTTTAAAACTATTTGTTTAAGATTCATTAGAATCTCATCGATAGATTCACGCACTCCTTCTAAAGTAGAATATTCATGCACAGTTCCTACAATTTTGGCTGATGTAATACCAAGTCCTTCAACTTCTGATAACAAGGCTCGCCGCATAGCTACTCCTATAGTCATAGCTTGATCAACTAATAATGGAGATAAAGCAAAACGGCTATAATGTAAACGGCGATTTTTTCCTTGTTCATCATCTACACATTTCCATTCCGGACAAATACGTATGGTGCTACTATTTTTTTCCATATTCTCGTTTCTCTGTTTATATAATAGATATATGTTTTATACGCGACGTTGACTAGAAGGTCTACAACCATTATGTGGCATAGGGGTTACGTCTCGAACAAAACTTAATGCAATACCACTGTTACGGATAGCTCTTAAGGCTGTATCTCGTCCTGGTCCAGGACCACTAATCATAACTTCAGCTTGTCTCATACCTTGATCAATTAATAAAGAAATAGCATTTTCAGCAGCAGTCTGGGCTGCAAAAGGTGTACTCTTCTTAGCCCCTTTAAATCCACAAGATCCAGCAGAAGACCAAGACATTGTTTGTCCTCTAATATCAGTTACAGTGACAATTGTATTATTAAAGCTTGCTTGAACATGGATAACTCCTTTAGGAGCTCGTTTTTTCCCTTTACGAAGACTAATTTTTTTAGAAGGTTTTGCCATAATATTTAATTGTACTTGATAATCAATTTTTATTAATTCATGATTCATAAAAGAAGTTTAGATAATTTCTATTTGTAGATAACTATAGAAATTCTTCCTAAGAAATAATTGTTCAGAATATATACACAATGATCTGCAACTTTCAAAAACAAGATGATCGAATACTAAAGAAATTAGGATACGAGAAAATAGAAAATGGAATCATGAATATATTATCCTTGACGTTGTTTGTGTTTAGGATTTGAACAAACCACCATAACTCTACCTCGTCTACGAATCAAACGACAATTTTCACAAATCTTGCGAACTGAAGCTCGTACTTTCATATTTTTATAATCTCCACAAAATTTTCTATTTTTTTCTATTATAAGAAGAATATGAATATCAAATATATACCTTAATATGAAGTAATTCAGGATTCTCTATACTTTTTAGTATTCGAGTTATGTACTAATTTTGATTGAATCAACTTCAACTAAGATTTTTATAAATTCTAAAAAGAATAATACATAAAAAATATGATTTTTAGCAAAGTTATCCATTAGGAGATCTTGTACGAAGCCTATAGGTAATACGTCCTTTGGTCAAGTCATATGGGCTTAATTCAACTTTAACCCTATCTCCCAATAAGATGCGTATATAATTTTTACGAATCTTGCCCGAAATATGAGCCAGTACTTGGCAACCATTATCTAAGCAGACTCGAAACATAGCATTTGGAAGAGACTCTGTAACTACTCCTTCCATTTCGATTAAATTCTGCTTCCTCATGGATTTCCTCTATTTATAACTGGCTATGTTTGTATAAAACCGAGCTCATAAGATTAACTTATTATGAGTTTTCTTAAACTTCTAATAACTACTCTTATGAGTTGAAAAAACTGAGTATGTAAATGGCATAAGGATTACCAAACATAGCACAATATTTCTCCCCCGATTTGTTTTTCACGTGCCTCTCGATCAATCAAAATACCTTGAGAAGTGGATAAAATGACAATTCCCATTCCTCCTAAAACTCTCGGGATATCTTTGTGATTGGAGTAGACTCTAAGACCAGGTTTGCTAATACGTCTGACTGTAGTAATATAAGGTTTACGCCTACGGCCTTGATATCTTAATGTAATAACTAATAAACGTCTGATACCTTCTTGACGTTCTCTAAGTTCTTCTATAAATCCTTCTTGTAATAATATTTTGCCAATACTTCGAGTCGTATTAGTTGCTAATACTTCGACAGTTTTGGTTTTTCTTAAATTAGCATTACGTATACACGTAATCATATTGGCTATAGTATCGTTGCTCACGGTGACTCCTTATTTTTTTGTGCACTGTAAAGAATAGAAATATATTAGACTCTACTTATCTGTAATATAGGACAATAAAAAATAATTAATATTTATTTGAGAAAAAAATATCTATTGATTGTCACTAATTTTGTTTTCATATATGGTATAGCCACATATATAATGAAAGATTGAGTACGTTTAAGTATGAAAATGGCAGTGCTTTAGAAAAATTAGACAAGACTAATAAGAAAACACATTGACTTAAATTAAAATTATATTGATATATATAATAAAATATTTAGCATAAAAGTGCAAGATCTTTTGGATCATATCATAGAACTTCAGGTGCTAAAGAGACTATTTTTGTAAAATTAAATTCTCTTAATTCTCTAGCAACTGGCCCAAAAACTCGTGTTCCCCTTGGATTCCCTTCTTGGTTCACAACTACTGCTGCATTATCATCAAAACGAAGTATCATGCCATTATCACGTTTCAAACCTTTACATGTTCGAACTATAACAGCTCTAACAACTTCTGATTTCTTTAATGGCATATTAGGTACAGCTTCTTTGACTACTGCAATAATCATATCACCAATATTCGCATACTTACGATTACTAGAGCCTAATACGCGAATACACATAAGGCGACGAGCTCCACTATTATCCGCTACATTCAAATATGATTGAGGTTGAATCATGATTTTAGTAGTCTCCTTTTCAAAGATAGCCCCCAGATAATAAAATTTATGGGGGCATAATAAATAATATGAGATAAAATAATGACAATAGAAAAAAGATTTCTGAAAAAGTATAAAAAAATCGATTTTACACTTATAGAAATCTTTTTTCTGTAAGAATCAAATACTTCGAAAAAAAACATTTATTTTAAACAAAATTCCTAATAATATATGCTATATATAATATCGTATGTTTTTGATATATCTTGCATATATCGCAAATTGTACTTTAAGAAAAATTATTTATTCTCTAAAGTACTAGCTACTACAAATTGAGTCTTAATGGGCATCTTATAAGATGCTATTCGCATAGCTGAACGTGCAACGTTTTCTGATACGCCACTCATTTCATATAATATTCTGCCTGGTTTGACAACAGCTACCCAATATTCTGGGGCACCTTTTCCAGATCCCATTCGAGTTTCTGCAGGACGCATTGTAATTGGTTTATCAGGAAAAATTCTAATCCATAATTTCCCTCCACGTCTGGCATATCGAGTCATAGCACGACGTCCCGCTTCAATCTGACGTGATGTAATCCAAGATGGTTCTAATGCTTGAAGACCAAATCTACCAAAACACACGCGGTTACCACGTGTAGCAAATCCTTTCATTCTTCCTCGGTGTTGCTTACGAAATTTAGTTCTTCTAGGGTTATAGTCGATGATATTTTCTACATCTCTACTACAAAACTGGACATGAAAATTTCTTTTCATCCGGCTTCTCGTGAAACCAATTTTTGCAAACTATTGGTTTGAATAGAATAATTTTTAAAAACTCTTTTTTTTATGTTGATATATTTTCTTCTAATATATTTTATGTTAATAAGAATCTTTTTATGAATTAATATAAAAGTATCAACCAATTATCATGTTTTTTTGTCAAAATATTTTTCTTGAATTTCACGTGCGAATATCTGCCCATTGAATTTGAAAATATTCATTTAAAAATCTTTTCAAATTGTTTCTCTTGATATTCTAAGCAATAGAAACAATTTTTAGCTGGCTTCTTTCGCAATCCTACCTAATAAATTCATCTCATACACAACAGAGATGAAAATTAATAGGTTCCATCGTTCTCATGACTTCTAGGATGCGTTTAGGTCCTCTTTCTGCAGCAAAGTTCTTTATCTTTCTAAAACTAATACGTTACTTAGTGTTGACTAGTCTTAAACTTATCATTTCTAAGAAATTCATTATTAATATTTTCAAAAATTTCTTGCTGATTTCCAACTGCCTCAATAAGAGTTAGATGTATTCCTGACCATGCGCTACAAATATAGCAATATGCTTAAAACTATGTCGCATATTGTGGAAATTTCCGCTACACAAAAATTAAGGTATTTTTATGGGAAATCTATTACAAATTACTATATAGTAATTTCTTTGCATAATTTCAAAAAAGAAGTCATAAACTTTCTCACTATTTGTGAGAGAGAGTAGTCTATGGGATGTCCATGACCAATCTCAACGAGTCGCACACTAAGCATAACAGCCTACTGTAAAATTAATATGTGATAGGATTCAAAACAATGTTGATATTGAATAATAGAAATTTGATTTGACAATGTGTGGAAAAGAAAGACTTCCATGATGTCAAATAAAATTCAAAAAACATCTATTTTCAAAAAATATAAGAAATATTTGGCAAATAACATTCTTTGAAATAATTAAGGTATTTTATAATAAATTCCTTTGTTTTAAGAATTTGTATAGTACAAAAAAACATTATTCATCTTTAAAAATCCATACTCTAATACCTAGTACTCCATATATAGTATGTGCCGGATAATGACAATAATCGATTTTTGCTCTTAAAGTTTGCAAGGGTACCCGACCTTCACGAGCCCATTCACTACGCGCAATTTCAGCTCCATTGAGTCTTCCTGCAATTTGTATCTTAATACCCTTAACATTTCCTTTCTCTTTAGCAAGTTGAATTGCTCTTTTGATTGTTTTTCTAAATGCGACACGTCTTTCTAATTGTACAGCAATGTATTCTGCTAAAATAGTTGCTTCTGCGTAAGGTTTTTCTATTTCTGCTAAGGCAGTAATAAATTTAAGATGTTTAGAGTTAATCAGTGTATTTTGCATATCACGTCTAATCTCTTTAAGACGAGGACCCAGTCTTTCTACAAACAAATTAGGAAATCCTGTATGTATTTCTACTTTGATTTCGTCAGTCTTGCGCTGAATTTCAATGCGCGCAATGCCTCCATAACTTTCAAATGTACGTACATGTTTACGTACATATTCTTTAATACACTTACGCATTCTCTCATCTTCCTGGATGAATTCCGAGTATCGTTTGGGCTGTGCACACCAATTAGACAAGTGATTCTGTGTAACACCAAGACGAAAACCAAGTGGATGAATCTTTTGTCCCATGCATCATTTCCTTTTTTCTAAATAATTAACTCAATTTGGTAATAATCTATCCAAATAATGAAAACTTTAACTTAAATGCGGTTTTTGACAACTACAGTAATTGAACAAGTAGGCTTACGTATTGGATAACCACGTCCTTGTGCTCTAGGACGAAATCTTTTGAATACAGGTCCCTTATCTACCATAATCTCACTGATCACTAAATTAGCTTTGCTTAAACCTAAATTATGATTGGCATTAGCTGCTGCAGAACATACAACTTGTAAAATGGGATAACAAGCTCGATAAGGCATGAATTCTAATAACATAAGTGCTTGTTCATATGATCGACCACGAATTTGATCAACTACTTTGCGAACTTTATGGGGGGACATACGAACAGTTTTCGCGATAGCTCGTACTTGCAGATTATTATTATTTATTTCAGTCATGGGCTACCTCCTATTAACGACGAGATTTCTTATCACTTTTCGCATGTCCTCGAAATGTACGAGTAGGAGCAAATTCTCCCAATCTGTGTCCCACCATTAGATCTGTAATATAGATAGGAAGATGCTCTCTGCCATTATGAACAGCAATAGTGTGACCAATCATTCCGGGAACAATAGTAGATGCACGAGACCAAGTGACAATTACTCTTTTTTCTCCTTGGGCATTTAAACTCTCAACTTTCTTCAGCAAATGATCCGCGACAAAAGGACCTTTTTTTAGTGAACGTGCCATTGCAAATTTATTATCCTATAATGCGCTATGCGCTATGATGATTGACTATATATTATGCATGTTTCCTACGACGTAGGATTAAGGACTCGCTATATTTATGACGTGGTCTAGTTCTTCTACCAAGTGTAGGACGTCCCCAAGGAGTTAATGGTCTTTTACGACCAATCGGAGCGCGACCTTCACCACCTCCATGAGGGTGATCTGCTGCATTCATAACTACACCTCTAACTTTAGGACGTCTACCTAACCATCGCTTAGAACCTGCTTTACCTAAACTTTGATTATTAGAATCGACATTCCCAACTTGCCCGACTGTAGCTAAACATTCTTGAGATACTAAACGAAATTCACCTGAGGGCATACGAAGAGTAGCTAATCTTCCTTCTTTTGCTACAATTTGTGCAACTGTACCAGCTGCTCTAGCAATTTGTCCACCTTTCCCAGGTTGCAATTCTACATTATGAATCATGGTCCCTAATGGCATATTAGTTAAAGGCAAACAGTTGCCTGGAACAATAGGTGCTTCTGACCCTGAGGAAATTTGATCACCAATTTCTATTCCACGAGGGTGAAGTATATATCTTTTTTCACCATCAGAATAATGAGTTAAACAAATTCTCGCTTTTCTATTAGGATCATACTCAATAGTTTTGACTATGGCACTAATTCCTTGTTTATTACGTCGAAAATCTATATGCCTATAAAGGCGTTTGTGACCACCACCTCTATGTCGACTAGTTATAATTCCTCGATTGTTACGCCCCTTGCGACGATGTTGTCCTGAGGTTAATCTTTTTTCGGGCCTAATTTGAATAATTTCATCGAACTTGGAAACTGATCTATTTCTTGTACCTGGTGTGTAAGCTCTATACGAACGAATGGCCATAATAATAAGATAATTAGAGAATAACTTAGCAATTATTAAAATAATGGAATAGAATCGCCGGGACGTAATGTTACAATCATTCGTTTATAGCGAACTGGATATCCTGCTGTTGTACCCATACGTTTCAACTTTCTTGGAGGACGATGACTGTTCATACCTGTCACTTTCACTCCAAAAAAACCTTCAACCCAACGTTTTACTTCCGTTTTTGTAGCTTTTAAGTCTACATCAAATGTATATTGATTTTTTTCTAACAGACGAATTGTCTTTAACTTAAGAACAGGTGCTTTTATGTGATCAATCATAATCTATTAGCTTCCTTATTTTGACAGAAAAATTCTAGTAAGAATCAAAGTAAATAATTTATTAATAATCTTTCTATTTTCCAATTCTTTTCTAATAAGTTATATATTTTATTGAAAATCTATATACAAACATTACAAAAATTTTATTGATACTAATGGAATTTTTTTTTGATATATATAATCTTCTTATAGGAGTAAGACTTGGTACCTTACTTTGCTAAAATTAGAGTTATTTTACCCGAAGCCATCTATTCCTGTATAGTAAAACATATAGTTTGAAAGGTTTGTATTGATGCAGAAGAAAAGTATTTGATATCAGCAAAAAGAAGTCATTTATTTTTATGAAAATCAAAGAGGACAAATAGATTTTTCTCAATAGTGTCATTATAGATTTCCTAATGTATTGTGGATAAGTCTCACTCGGGTATTTCAAACATCAATTTTCCTTTGAATGATCATTAATAATGCAATAAATGGTGTGATATCTATCGGGTGAAAAATTATCATGCTACCTCTGGGAGACTTTGAAGTTGATAGCATCATCCATTCCGTTAATGAAAAGTCTATATTGGCCAAAGAAGATATCACGCTTTTGCCATTTATGCCAGATCTTTTAGTAAAGTTTTTGATTGCAGATCATCATCACGTTTCGCAATACATAATTCATAGATCTGCCACTAATTCTAAGGGAATATATTTTTTTATATAAATAAGGTTAATCGTGATGATGATGACGCTTTTCAAAATTTTAGTAAAAGCAGTAGCAGAAGTTGCACTCCTTCTAGGTAAGTATTTATAGGTCGTCATCCTTTAGAATCTCATACGATGGAAATTCTATAGTCATTTTGCGCAAGCCTGCAAATTTTATTGGAAGGACTTGTTTGCTCCAACTGTCACGACATTGTGGTCTTGTTCAAATGTCAGAAGATTCGCCAATATCGCGATACCGTCGTGGTGAAAAGAAACCGGAAGCCAGGGTACACGTAAAGATCCCATGTGCTCAAAGAGAATCATTAGCTCGAAAATTTCCAATCGAACCAGAATTTGGGAAGCGACGCTGCATTGGTTAGTTTCTTCCAAATACCCGTTTTTTTCAGTTAACACCAATGGTTTTGCATCCAACGGGGCAAACACATGCAGTGCCCTATGCATCCCGTTCGATATTTCAAAATTCAAACGGTCAAACTCTTGTATAAATGGTACTTCATACAATGCTTTAAGAAGATCTGTCTATCATAGACGTGCTTCATTATGCAATGTAGACCTAATATTCTCCCAGATGTTGACACGACCTTCTTGTAAAGATTTATAAGAGATACGCTTTAAGCAATCTTTTAAGAAAGCGAAGGACAACTCTTCACGGATTACCAAAAGCAATTCTTGAATAATCTACTCCCAAATATTTGCTCCTCTGTCTAAGATTTTAATTACTAAAGGTGTACCAAGCTTTAACCCCGCTAAAATCTAAGTATGGCATGAATCCATATCTAACTCGTACAACTTATAATCAGTCTATTTAAACAGTGTAGTACTAAGGTCGTACAAAATTGCAAGTCGAAAACTTTCTGGATCCCTCCCATCAAACGCACACTGTTGGCATTTCTCCCCTCGGACGCTGGACCTAGCGAATTTAACCTTGGTTACGATTTGATTATGATATATCTAATTTTCGAGGATTTCTTGCACGATATTGATCTATTCCCGAGTTTTCAAGTATCTTGTTTTTCTCATCTATTCTCGGAATCCTATTCATCCCCTCTTCTTGTTCTATGATAAACATCCATTATAATATTACTGCCTCAAGTTTTTGAAAAAATTGTGGAGAATTAGATCTAACAGGACCACTCCAATATTGGAATTAAGAAACTTCTT
Organism: Closterium sp. NIES-67; assembly: GCA_027943415.1. Taxonomy (NCBI): domain Eukaryota; kingdom Viridiplantae; phylum Streptophyta; class Zygnematophyceae; order Desmidiales; family Closteriaceae; genus Closterium; species Closterium sp. NIES-67. The sequence continues at coordinate 23,404 of BQMB01001706.1, read as the reverse complement.
TCTTTTGAGCAGCACGTTGAGACAAATCTTGAAGATCTTGTTCGTTGACCTGGTAAAAAATATTTTGCATTTGCCGATTGAACAAGCTAAAATAAAAGTTGAGTAAACTTATTATAATTGACAGGAATATCTTCTGTAAAATCTTTTATGAGAATAGGATAAAAACGGGTGAACTATCCCAGCAAAAAGAAATTTTATTCTATTCAGGCAAACCTCATCAGAAAAATTGGTTGGGAAATTTATCAACTTCTTCAACTAAGGTTGTAGAATATTGATTACCTTATGCATCAAAACATTGATTTTCTTTTTTGAGAATATAAAAAGACTAATTTGTTTTTGAGTATGAAAATGCATCCAGCAGGACTCGAACCTGCGAAATGCCCAATTATGAGTTGGGTGCTTTAACCACTCAGCCATGGATGCTATCTATATAATTATATCCAAAAAGATATTATTATATTCTAATAGAGAAATGAATTCAGTAAAAATATGTTTCATTTATTTTTCATTTGTTATTTTAGGATGAAGCAAAATCGTTCTCATTAAGATAATTAAGGAAATAATGATTCCTTTGAATATTGAAAATAAATAATATGAGATTCTTGAGAATTACAACATCTAATCAATATATTAATGCTCAGAGACTTATATTTAATTATCAAAAAGAAAATAGAAAAAAAGATTGCGATAAATACTTATTCAATGTTAAACTAATAGCAATATAATCAAATTACAATAGTGCCTCAGTAGCTCAGCGGTAGAGCGGTCGGCTGTTAACCGATTGGTCGTAGGTTCAAGTCCTACCTGGGGCGTCTTACCTTTTGTATGTCTATCAATACATATTTTATTTTCATAGTTGTTGTTGAAGAATTTGCTTACATTTGTCAAATTTAGAGATTCAAGTTATAGGATTAAAATATTAATTCTTTTTCTCCTATAAATACTCTTTTTCTCCTATAGATACTCTAGAATATATGTATTTATTTTTCTCTATTGATAGAAAGCTAATGACGCAATATTTTGATATAGTTTATAAAAATTTGCGAAAAAATCAAAGCATTTCTGAACATTTTCAGTTGACAACTCTTAAGATATTTATATAACATATGTATATGTTTCTAATTCGAAAGATTTCAAGTATAATATAAAATATTAAGACATTTTTTTCATTCATTCAATTGCTTCAAGTTTTTTTCTTTTATGTGACATCATTTTTTCTAAATTGATTAGAAGAAACTAGTAGAAAAAAATATCGTATTTATGAGACATAATCTATTTGGTAGAATTGTGAAAAATATGCCTAAAAAAAGGAGGGGGCATAACTCAGTGGTAGAGTGCCACCTTGACATGGTGGAAGCCATCAGTTCAAGTCTGATTGTCCCCATTCCTTTAAACTCTCCATAAAGAGAATAAAGGAAATACAAAAACTTATCAAAAATTTTTACGTACTAATAATTATTCCTTCTTTTAAGTCATTTAACCTTTAGTTATTTTTCTACAAGTTGATTATTTATGTATGTAATAGAATCACACAAAAACTGCAGTCAGATATTTTTGATGAAAAATAAAGAAGAGAATTCAATTCCAAATAACCATCAATTATTTTGATTAGCATTTCCACTTTTCTATAAAAAGACTTCTTTCTATTGACTTCTTTTTAGAACATGATTTTTGAAAAAAGAAAAAAACTTTTTTTCTAGAAATAACTATGAATTGTCTTTCTAAAACAATCTATCCGAAAAACAAACATTAGAAAAATTTGTCGATATAGTAGACAAATAACGAAAGTTAAAAAACACAGGATCTATAATAATGCGTAACTGCATGGATTAGCTGACTTTAACCAGCGTAATTGATAATGATTCACAAATAGGACTACTGAATTAGTATTTCGACAGAAAATATCGAAAAGATAATAGTAGCATTATACATACTCAAAAAATGTTATTATTCTACTCCAAACGTGAATCTTGATAAACTGGATATATAAAAAACTAACACATTCTTTAGTAATAATCAAGATTATATTATGATGAACATAATAGATAATATTGATAACGATTCATTCATATATCAAACAGAGTTGTGTACAAAATTAGGAAATAGAAACTTATTGAGAAAATGGCTAGAAAAACACTGGGATTTTTGTCTTTCAATATACAAAAAAACTACCAAGGATTATGTTATTGACCAAAATCGATATCCCTCATCACATTTTTTCCAAATACAAGTAGCATTTGATTATAATTATTTGTTTTTAGCAAAAATAGTCGATTTTTTATGCAAGACAAGGAAATTGCAATATATAGTTAGAAAATTAACAAAACAAGAATTAGAGTATAAACATAGAGAAGACTTTCTTGCAAAAAAATCTCAGCAGCCAAGTCTTTTTATAAGTTGGCTTTCTCGTTTATGGATTGAGCAATTTAATCGATATATTAGGCGATGCACTCTATATCTTGCTAAACTACCATTCGTTTTAGACTGGCGACATATCCATATTCGATATTTTTCGCATTCTTTATTGTTAAACATCAAAGAGATTTTAATCCTGAAATTATATTACTACAGAACTATTCTATGGTATAATAGTCTTCTGTGTGACAAGAAGAAAAAAAACGGACTACTTGATAATCTATCTGATTGTAATAAAAAACTTAGTAATATATCTTCTTTACAATTTACAATTCAATTGTTTGCTAAAAATATATCAAGTCAGAAAGAGAAAGTATTCTTTCCCAGAAATATGTTTGATAGAAGAACAGAATTTACCAAAATTGGTCAAAAAGCATATGTAAATCTAATAAAATATTGTATTAGATGTAATACAAGTAATATACAAATACATTTAATTCAAAAAATAAATAATATAATTAGATTATGGTATAGATCTTTTAGTAATATTCTTAAGAAATATCAATACAAAAAATTTAATAATATTTTATACCATCAGTTATTTTTATGGGGAAATGCTCGGCATCATAAACATCCAGCAAAATGGATAAAAAAGCATTATTGGTATCATTTTGATGATAGTTCATATTTTTGTATATTTTAATAAGATATTATTCAAGTTCTAAGTAAGAATTATATTTAAGATACAATCTAGTTGTCCTATTTAACAAAATGATCAATAGATCGATTCAAAAGAAAGCATTCTTTGAAACTATTTTCTAACTTACTCCTGAAGGGTTTGTATATAAAAATAGAATTCACTTGGATAAGATTAGCGCGAGAAGCCGTATGAGAAAAGAGTCTCACGTACGGTTTTGTATAGTGACCGTTTAGGTAACTAAATTGTCAACTTTAACACTACTACCCCTAAGAAACCAAACTCCGCTTTGCGCAAAGTAGCCAGAGTTCGACTTACATCTGGTTTTGAAGTTACTGCTTATATTCCTGGTATTGGCCATAACTTACAAGAACACTCAGTGATATTAGTAAGAGGTGGAAGGGTTAAAGATTTGCCAGGGGTTAGGTATCATATAGTCAGAGGAACTTTGGATGCAGTTGGAGTTAAAGATCGTCATCAAGGACGTTCTAGTGCGTTGCATATTGATGTTTATGGACTGTATGGAACAAAATACTTTGCCTCTTGTATCGGGCATATAAAGTATGTAGCTGACCTAATAACAAAAGTAGAAAGGGACAAAAGCATGCTACAAAAGGAGTTGAAAAAACATAGAATATACTTAAAAAACAAACAACTTCAAACTAGAAATCTAGGACTGAGTGGTTCAGATGTACTTATACTACATACTGTTATATATCCTTGAGAATTTCAGAAGTAAATATTATCTACCTTCTTAGAACGGGAATAAGATAATGAGTACATTTATTTACATATATATATAAGAAAAGTTATATTCACTATCATCAGTCTAAAGAGATAATTCGTCCAAATAAACAAAATGCAAGATTTCTTATAGCTATATAGTAGCAAAGAAACGGATGCTCAATAAATTATCAAGTGAGCAAGTATCATGAATTATTATTGAAATTTCATTGCAAGAATTTACAAGATTCAACTCTAGTTAATTCATGCTAAAACAATGGTCATGATATAGAAAGCCATATTCATTGAAAATTGGATGTATGGTTTGGGAGGAGGTCTGTTAGTTTATTACCTACCTCACAATATGGAGTAAAACGCCCTAAATAATCTATAAATTGGCATTTATATATAATAGTAATTTCAATATAGGTGTTATTTATGTCACGTCGAAGCACCGCTGAAAAACGACCAGCTAAACCTGATCCAGTTTATCGTAACAGGCTAGTCAATATGCTTGTTAATAGAATTTTAAAAAATGGGAAAAAGAGTGTAGCCTATAGAATTCTTTATAAGGCAATGAAAACCATTCAACAAAAAACTAAAAAGAATCCTCTGGCTGTGGTACGTCAAGCAATTCGTCGTACTACTCCAAACGTAGCAGTAAAGGCAAGACGTAGAGGCGGATCTACTTATCAGGTACCAGTAGAAATTAAACCGGCTCAAGGAAAAGCCCTTGCAATTCGATGGATACTAAGTGCTGCACGAAAAAGACCTGGACGAAGCATGGCTTTTAAATTAAGTTATGAATTAATGGATGCAGCTAGGCAAACAGGTAATGCTATTCGTAAAAGAGAAGAAACTCATCGAATGGCAGAAGCAAATAAAGCTTTTGCACATTTTAGATAACTTGTTCTGTATCCACCTTATAACTTGAAAAGAAAAAACAGATTTTTTGTTCAAGTGTTTTTTTAGAAATTCTTGTGAAAGTCTCTTGTTTTTTATAATACAAAGAAAATCTTGGTAATATTTTCTTATTCACAAGAAAGATTATTTTATATCTTATATTGTTCTATGACTTATCAAAATTCTTGTAATTCATAAGAAAATATTTTCTGATTTTGCATTGATAATGAATCTACCAGATGTTAGTTTATCCTAAAAACAAAAAAAGAATTTTTTTAAAAGTTTTTCCTATATATTCTTAAAAAATTTCCTTCCTTCTATGGAAGTAAGATTGATAATAAAAAAATATATCAAAAAAGAAAAAAGTCAATCATCTTAATTAATCTCTAGAACAGAATTATCTTATTTTCATGATATATTTTTTATCATTTCTTATGGGCCCTTATGGGCCTTATTTTCTTATTAGAACTTACATGAAGAATATATTAAAGAGTTTATGATATTCTCTAAATGTAAGTAAGGCCAGATAGAAAACAGTATCACAAAATATATTCTTATGGAAACTGATCAGTTATTTTCGATATACAACCTCATTAGTATTTTACCTGAATGTGTGTTGATCCTATCTTTGTTAGCGGTTTTAATTGTAGACGTAACAACAAAAAAAGCATCTTGGTTATCCAACATAGCTTTAACAGGTTTGTTATCAGCTACAACTATATTATTGATTCAAGTAACTCAAGGTCAACAACTATCTACAAGTTTTTTAGGTAGTTTTCAAGTAGATGGATTTACTGTAGCATTTCGTGCTCTTATTTGTTTTGCATCAACACTTTGTATTCCTTTATCCACAGAATATATTCGACGTTCTGGAATGGCAATATCGGAATTTTTAATATTTCTATTGACTGCTACTGTTGGTGCTATGTTTGTATGTGGCGCAAATGATCTTGTTACTATATTTGTTTCACTTGAATGTTTAAGCCTTTCCTCTTATTTGTTAGCAGGATATGCCAAAAGAGATGTGCGTTCTAATGAAGCCGCTATGAAGTACTTACTGATGGGTGGAGTCAGTTCTGCAATACTTGTGTATGGTTTCTCATGGCTATATGGGCTTTCTGGAGGTAAATTACAACTTCTTGATATAGTCAATGGATTAACAAATCAGTTATCTTATCCTGTTGGCATTTGGGTCGCCTTGGTTTGTATTCTAGTAGGCATCGGTTTTAAAATATCTGCAGTTCCATTTCATCAATGGACACCTGATGTCTATGAAGGAGCTCCTACTCCAGTTGTTGCATTTTTGTCTGTAGGCTCTAAAGCTGCAGGCTTGGCATTAGCTACTCGATTATTAATTATTGTATTCCCGGGTATTGAAGACCAATGGCATACTCTACTAGAACTAGTAGGACTACTAAGCATGGTTTTCGGGAACCTAATTGCGGCTACACAAACAAGCATCAAACGTATGCTTGCTTATTCATCTATAAGTCAAGCGGGATACTTGATTATTGCAATTGTTGCTGGAACCTCTGATGCATACGCAAGTATGATCATCTATCTGATTACTTATACATTCATGAATTTGGGAGCTTTTGCTTGTGTTATAATATTTGGTTTGCGTACAGGAACTGATCAGATACGTGATTATACAGGATTATATTTAAAAGATCCATGGTTAGCATTTTGTTTAACCATATGTTTACTGTCATTAGCAGGCATGCCTCCTTTAGCTGGTTTCTTTGGAAAAATTTATTTATTCTGGTGTGGTTGGCAATCTGGATTATATTTACTTGTTTACGCAGGACTTATTACCAGTGTAGTTTCTTTGTATTATTATCTAAGAGTCGTCAAGGCAATGATGACAAAAGAAGCTAAAGAAATGTCAAGCTATGTACGAGATTATATAGCACCGTCTACATCTCTTATCTCTCGTAGTCCCATTGAAATGGGTCTAGCTCTTTGTGTAGTAGCTTCCACTATTTTAGGTTTTATAATAAATCCTATTATTGAAATAACTCAGCAAACTGTATCAGTAAGTAGTTTTTTTATTTAAAAAAGGATCTTCATAGAATGATACTTCTTTTCAAATATGTGTCAAATGATATGATATTAAATCATATTTTTGATCTCAAAAAAAAGAGAGTTCATTAGTCATTCCGCATATTTTCTTCTGAAATTAGAAGAAATTCTCATTTTTTTCATAAACTCTCTTAAGAAGAAGAAAAATATTTCCATATTCTTTTTCTTCTTAAGAGAGTTTATGAAAAAAAATTATATTCATTTCATATAGAGGAAAAATATCCAATGCCATCCAATCTAAAGAATATAGCAAAATTCTATATAAAAAAAATATTTTTTTTATAAAAATATTTTTTTTATATAGAGAAGAAATGAATTAGAAGAATAATTTTAACTATTTGCTAAATAGTTTCCATACAGGTACTTTTCGAAATAGACACTACGTATCATGTAGAAATAACCTTTTCTTTTTTTCAATTCTGTATTTTGAATATTCTTGCTATAGGTTAACTATATTGAATACACTTGTATTAACTATAGCCTTGGTGGTGAAATGGTAGACACGCGAGACTCAAAATCTCGTGCTGAGAGGCGTGGAGGTTCGAGTCCTCTTCAAGGCAGAAATAGCTGATCTTTCTAGGTATACTTTCTTTGGTACATGTATTTTTTCTTTTTGAAACGGAGTTCTACACATAGATACTCTAATACTATTTCTTTGAACAAATAGACCTCTTTTATTGAAACAAGATTAGAGCAATCTTGTATATAAATTAGTTCTAATTTTGTTTACATGTAGAAACTTGTATCATATAACTGTATTTACGTTATTAAAGAATGAGATTCTCGAGTTATTACACATAAATCTCTAAAGATTATGGAAGTTAACATACTTGCAGTAATTGCTACCGCTTTATTCATTATTATTCCTACCGCATTCTTAATCATTTTGTACGTAAAAACAGCGAGTCAAGAAGGCTAGTATAGTCGTTCAAAATATATAGATATTGAGGAATTAATATCTCACAACAAGAATGACATTAATCAAGTAAGATTTTTAGATTGTAAATATGGCACTCTCTCTACTGGAGAGTGCTTGTATGTCAACTTGATGTCTATATTTTCTATTTTCTAGTAGAAAAGAAATAGTTAATAAAAAACAGAAAAGAAACTTCAAGATTTCCTTATGTTTTTGTTTAAGAACATAGGCGTGATGAATATTTCGTTCATTTAGATTCTCCAGTGAATGTATTCTTACAAATTATTTGAACATAATGATTGTATGAGATCTAAATATTCTCAAAATTTATGGAGATAAAAAGAAATTTTCTTTATAATTTTATTCCTTCCATTTTGCAATAATTAGGGAAATCTTCTGTAAGATTAGCAAGTATCATAAAATAGGGAATTGTGTTTTCATTATTAAGCGTTCTATTGATTAGAAAAAAATATTCTATTTAAATCTTTTATCAAATTTGTTCAATATTTATTTGATTCAATCGAAAAACAATTTGTATAGAAAATAGAATGTTTATTTTTCTTTCATTTTGTGTCATTTTCTGTTTTTATGATGTGTAAATAAATAAAAAAAAACAGAAAGTTTTTGATTTACTTTCTTCTTAAATCTATAATTACTATTTTGAAACACATGTGAGGATAATATGATTCATATGGAATTAGGGCCTAGTACAATTGTTGGTCTAGGTTTGTCTATAGTAGGTCTTCTTTTGTATCTTATTAGAACAAAAAAGCCTGATGTATCTAGAGGTGCGGCTTGAAATATACTAAAGAGTATCAACAATTTTGAAGACGAACACAGTTTGTCTAAATTTCTCAACATATTCCTAAAAAGTCAAATGAAGCTTGAGACAATACTGGGTATTAATTACAGAAAATTCATGCCAGTTACTTATAAATCTATGGTAAGTATATTGAACATTCTTTTGAGCCTTCGAAAGAAAACAAAATGTAGCAGATTCCTATGATAAATTACTCTGCACAGTATTGGTAACTTAGTGTTTTCCTCTAGAAAACATTCCAAAATATCTACCAATGAAGGATAGAATGAACCTAAGGATTGCTGAAAAACTCTTGAAGTAAAACAAGTCGAAGGTAATAGAGTTTTATTGGCCTAAAATAATTTCTCTATCATGATAGATGAGCTTATCTATGAAGTTTTTTATATAAAATAAAAAAAATGAAGCCCAAATAGATAAAGATCAATGGGAAACGAGAAACAAAGTTTTATGACTTATAAAAAACATAAGATATATGTTTTTTGTATGTACATACAAGAATGGTCTACATGGAAACATAAGATTGGAAAGGACTTATTAATTGACATGATTTTTACTATACCGTTAATACCATTGAATGAGCTAAAAGAATACTAAAGTTTCATATTTAGTTCTAAGGGGGGTGAGAAGAGAACCTATCCCTATATTACGACCTTTTTTTTTCTTCAGTTGGCTTGTTATGTGGTGGCATATTGATTTTTCAAGGTTGGCGTTTAGATCCCATTTTGTTATTATGTCAAATTTTATCAAGTGGCACTGCATTGTTTTTTATCGGAGAAAGTCTTTGGCTTCGTGGTGCCAATGATAAAAGCAAACAATTTTATGATAATATAAGCCAAAAAGAAACAAATATTGAACAAAAAAATCTATTATTGGATGAGAAACTTAATTTAAAACCAATTGTTTCTCCTATAGTTACAGAAAATTTTTATCAAGAAAAGAAATTATTATTGCCATATATAATGAATGCTTCTTGGGAAACAATGAATTACACTGTACCAATTGATTTTTTAAATAACAAGTGTTTAAGTCATAAAAAATTCTTCTATGAAAAGAGTATATATTAATACTTTTTTAACACATACAAAAGATAAGATCTGATCATATAGTATTATGTATCACTTCATGATTAACATTAAGTTATGTTTTTTGATTTGTTCATGTTCCATCTATTTTTGTTCTTTAAGAAGAAAAAAAATTTACCAAATGCGTCAATACTAATCAACTATTCATCGTATAACCTCCCGTTTGGGAAATCCCAAACAAGGAGTAAGAAAAGAGTAGAAGTTCATAACTTCTGTATCACATTTATAACAAAAATACCCTTACAAACCGCTTCTTCCCCATACAACTAATGACAGGGAAAATGTGAATACTACCATAAGAGAAACCCAACCAATGCTAATAATGTCCATAACAACCTCTTGTTTTATGTACTCTTCAAGTTTTTCTATCTCTAATCATATCAAGGGCATTCCAAACTGCCAAGGGTTACTTGTTGAGAGTAGCTAGTTCGTTTTTTGAAAATGAATTGAAAAAGGATAAAAATAGATTTTTTTGTCTTTTTATGAAATTTTAAGAAAGAAGAAAGTAAAATGCGTATTCTCTTTTTTGATGAAATAAGAAAAAAGTTTTCTAACTTGCACTCAATGACAAAATAAAGTAAAATAGAAACAAGGTTGTGCTATTCATGAAAGATCTTATTACAAATAAAGTGTCAGACTATACATTCTATAGAGCATCACGCTTTGTATTAAGAAAGAGCACGTTTGGTACAACCGTAAATTGAAAAATCTTATTGAAAAAAATCATAGACTTTTTTCTCTTTTACTAAATGAGATTAGCAAGAATATTAAGTATTATGAAACAGTGCTTAATTTTTATTTTTTATATTCTTTTTTTGAGTAGTGTTAATTAACCTCACTTGAAAACAGTAGAAAAAAAAAGCACTTTACTGCAAACTCTTTTAGTACTCCTTTTTTCCTAGTATATATATTCTTTTGTATCTTTTTTTAGGCGACACCCAGATTCGAACTGGGGGTCGAGGATTTGCAATCCACTGCCTTACCACTTGGCCATGTCGCCTCAATATGTTTCAAAAGAATATTGCATGCAGATCTGGTTAAGTATACAGAATAGATGTGTTTCTATGATATCGGTTTTGAGAAGTCCAGTCAATTGGTTATTTTGTGGTTGTCTATATAGGTTTTAGTATTTTCTTTCTATTTTGGATAAAGGGAATCAATCTATTCTATATGTTTAGAAGAAAAATCCTTATGAATAAGGATTTTGTGTTCAAGCATATAGAATGTTTTTTTTATTTTACAAACTCTTCCGTACTTCCTATGGACTACCAGGATTCGAGTAGTATTTGGAACTATTCATTTAGATCTTTTCAAATAAAGATCTTCTATCATCCATTCTTTTTCTCGAAATCCTGATACTAATTTCTATATGGGGAGCACTAATAATAAGATTGAGGAAATGGAATGTATAATTTAGATAGGAATATCAACATGTTTGTCTTGCCAGATTTCTTGCAAATTCAAATAGAAAGTTTTCGTCGTTTTTTAGAAAATTGTCTTTTTGAAGAATTGAATAAATTTCCAATTATAAAAGATTCTGCTAAAGACATTGAATTTCAATTACTCGCTGATAAGTATCTTTTAAGTGAACCTAGCTTAACTGAAAGGGAAGCAGTCTATAAATCTACTACCTATGCGTCAGATATTTATGTACCAGTACAACTTACTCATATAAAAGATGGTCATACTCGAATTCAAACTGTATGCCTTGGAAGTATTCCTTTGATGACTCCTCGTGGTACCTTTGTAATTAATGGTGTATCTTGGACAATTGTTAATCAAATACTCAGAAATCCAGGTATTTATTATACTCTTAATAGAGATGGAATGTATACCGCCACGATTCTATGTTTAGATGCAGACAAAAGATTAAGACTAGAAATGGACAAAAAAGGTCGAATATCAGTCCGTGTTAATAATAGACATAGAGTTACACTTGTTTTGCTTTTAGTTGCTTTAGGATTAGAAATTCAGGATATTCCTGATTGGTTACAGTCTCGTACTAAAAGGTTAGAAGAATTATTAGATGCATTGAAACATAAAAGAGAAAGAGAACTAGAATTACTCTATTTATATAAACAACTTCCAGGACCTAAAAAATCTAAACCTAAACCCAATCCATTAATTATATCAGAACAAATACAACAATGGTGCGCTAATATTTATCAACTAGGATCTGTTGGACGCTTCAATATTAACAGAAGATTGAATATATTTATTCCTGAAGATAACCAATTTTTATTACCTCAAGATTTAATTGCAGCAGCTGATCTACTTGTGAAAGTTAGTTCAGGAATGGATCATATTGATGATATCGATCATTTAAAAAACAAGCATGTCAATTCTGTGGCAGATATGCTACGTAAACATTTACGAGTATCGATCCTTGATCTACAAGCACAAGTAAAACGTGCTATGCGAAGAACAGCTTCCTCAAAACGTGTAGTATCCCCTAGAAGTCTCATAGCTTCTCATCCCTTTACTCACATGTTTAATCAATTTTTTGGTTCTCATGAATTAATCCAATTTTTGGATCAAACTAACCCATTAGCTGAAATGGCGCATAAAAGAAAATTAAGTCTTTTAGGGCCAGGTGGTTTAACTAGAAGAACTGCTAGTTTTCGCACAAGAGATATTCATCCTAGTCATTACGGAAGAATTTGTACTATTGAGACATCTGAAGGTATGAATGCAGGAGTTATTCCATCTCTTTCAACTTGTGCACGCGTTAATTACCAAGGAATTATAGAGAATCCTTTACATAAAATTTGTGGACCTTTAACCCAGCAACACACAGTCTATGTTACTGCAGGAATAGACGAACGTATGAAAATTGGTACTAACAATCGTCTTGCAATAGGTCAAATATGGCAGGAAAGAGCTACTTCGATTCAATATCAACAAGAATTTAGTAGCACATCATGGGATCAAATCAATCTGCGAAGTATATTGCCTATACAATATTTTGCTATAGGAGCATCATTAATCCCTTTTCTAGAACATAATGATGCTACTCGTACTCTTATGGGATCTAGTATGCAACGTCAAGCAGTTCCCTTAATACAACCTGAAAAACCCATAGTAGGAACAGGAATTGAATCTCATGTGGCATTAGATTCTGGAACCGTTCTGACTTCGTTAGAAGATGCTCATGTTCAATATGTAGATGGAAAAAATATTCTTTTAATAAATAAAGATAAAGAAAAAATTAGGAGTAAACTTATTACATATGAAAGATCTAATAATGGAACTTGTATTCATCAAAAACCAGTAGTTACTATGGGAGCATCTGTTCGACAAGGACAACTCTTAGCAGATGGAGCAGCTACAGTAGGTGGAGAATTGGCATTGGGAAAAAATGTATTAGTTGCCTATATGCCATGGGAGGGATACAATTTTGAAGATGCGGTGCTAATAAGTGATCGCTTGGTACATGAAGATGTTTATACGTCTATACATATAGAGAAACACGAAATATCAGTACAAGAAACTAGTGAAGGGGTTGAAATACTTACTAGGGATATTCCGCATTTAGATAAACATCTTTTACGTCATTTAGATTCTCGTGGAATAGTTTCCATAGGTTCCTGGGTAGAAGCAGGAGATGTATTGGTAGGTAAGCTAGCTCCATTGGAATCAGAACATCTTCTACGTTCACCTGAAGGAAAATTATTACAGGCTATTTTTGGTGTTCAAGCAATTACTACTCGAGAAAGCTGTCTAAAATTACCTCCAGGTGGCGTAGGAAGAGTGATAGATGTAAGATGGGTTGAACAACAGAGTAATTTTACAGCTAGTATACATGTATATGTTTTACAAAAAAGAAAAATTCAAGTAGGTGATAAAATAGCAGGTAGACATGGGAACAAAGGTGTTGTATCCCGGATCCTTCCTCAACAAGATATGCCATATATGCAAGATGGTACTCCTATTGATATGGTTTTGAGTCCACTTGGAGTGCCATCAAGAATGAATGTAGGTCAACTTTTTGAGTGTCTTTTAGGTTTGGCTGGCAGTTGGTTAAATAAACATTATCGTATCACGCCTTTTGATGAACGATATGAACGAGAAGCATCACGCAAATTGGTTTTTTCTGAACTATATCATGCAAGAGAAAAAAGTGGTTATCCATGGTTATTTGAACCAAATAGTCCTGGAAAAAGTTGTTTATTTGATGGCAGAACAGGTGAAATTTTCGATCAACCAATTACAGTCGGCAAACCTTATGTTATGAAACTTATTCATCAAGTAGATGAAAAAATCCATGCACGTGCTAGTGGTCCATATGCGTTAGTAACCCAACAACCTCTTCGAGGCAGATCTAACAGGGGGGACAAAGAATAGGTGAAATGGAAGTTTGGGCATTTGAAGGATTTGGTGCAGCATATATGTTACAAGAAATGTTAACAATTAAATCGGACCATGTGGTAGGACGTTCTAAAGTTCTTGGAGCGATTGTAGCTAAAGAACCTATTCCGAAACCCATGGATCCCCCAGATAGTTTCCGTTTACTTATTAGAGAACTACGTTGCTTAGGAATAGAAATTGGTCATACTATTATATCTGGAGATACTTTCCTTTTAAATCAAAAAGTCATTTAAATAGAGTGTGAATATAATCATTGAAAATTTTTTTTCTTTTACGTTAAAATTCATTCTTGCTAACTTTAAGTAGTGAATATCTTTATATAGTTTCTGAGATTCCTATGAATTCTATAGTTAGCATATGAAACATTGACTTGTTGCAATGCAATTTTCTTTCATACAAATCAGTTCAAAGTTATTTTTTTTATGGCGTAGAGAATAGATTTATGGTTCATTCAGATACTTATCAATATCTTCGTATAGGATTAGCTTCTCCGGAACAAATTCGTAGTTGGGCGGAAAGAGTTTTGCCTAATGGAGAGGTAGTAGGACGCGTGAGTAAACCTCATACTATACATTATAAAACTCACAAGCCTGAGAGAGATGGTTTATTTTGTGAACGTATATTTGGACCCACAAAAACTGGAGTTTGTGCATGTGGTAAATATCAAGGTATGGCTAATGATACAGATCATCCAGGCTTTTGTGAACAATGTGGTGTGGAATTAACTGAATCTCGAGTACGTAGACACAGAATGGGGTATATTCAACTAGCATCTCCAGTCACTCATGTATGGTATTTAAAAAATCGTCCTAGTTATATTGCACATTTATTAGAAATGCCTCTAAAGGATGTAGAAAGTTTAGTGTATTGCGATGTGTGACTTGAAAAAGTAACTACGTGTATGTAGAAAAGATAAACTCTACCACTTTGTAATAGTTAAAAAAGTGTCTCTGCATTCGATAATATAAATACTTAATATTTAAAACTCGATTGGGAATAGTGAGATTTTTCACAAAACCTTACTTGGAGAATAATCTGTCTATGGCTTCTAATTTGTCATTTTTCATGGCTCCGTAAACACATCAATATCGAATTTATGATAACAAGGATGGTTCTCTCAAACAAAATGCATCGAATATTTTGTCATGACATAAATAGAACCATCGGAGTAAAGAAGATGCCTAAAGATAGGTCTTTATCTCACGTTTGATTACAGACAAGATAAAACCCGTGTTCCAAAGAAATTTTTTTCTTTTTTATGAATCGCATAGATTCTTTATGGTGTATAAAGATAACTCAAGACGCATATTCATTCTTCCTAATTTTCTCTATTATTCATAGAATTTTTGGAATTCATTTATTGGCTGATTTGAGTTCTTGGTAACAGTTTCTTCTATTTGAATAATCGAATAAAAAAATATATTTATGACCACTTACTAGATTAGTTTTGCGAATGAAATTATCCTAACTATTTAGTAAACAAAATAAAAAAATGCAGACCATATTTTTAAGTAGATCAAATAGACAGAATTCTTACGTGAGCCGTATGATATGAAAACTTCAAGTACGGTTCTTAGGGGGGAAAAGAATCTACCAGCTAGATACTTGATCTATCTCAATTCTTTTATTATTGGTCCTGGAACATATTCAAAACTTAGACTTTTGGGAACTCTAACACAAGGAGCTCATGAAATGACATATAAGCGTATACTAACACGAAAACGCTTATTAAAACGTAAATATGTATTACAACCTAAATATACTTCACAAGCAAATGATTCTACTACATTAGCCCATAAAATTTTATTGGCACGTGAGCGTTTATTACGATTAGCATATCAACCTATACTTGAACCTAGACTAAGTTGCAACAGATTTGATGTTCCTTGGCTAAGAGTTTTATGGCTATTTCTTTCTAGATGGTACCGTGACTGTGAAAGTAGAGAAATTATTACTGGAGGATATGGCATTCAAAGAATGCTAATGAATTTAAATTTACAAAGAAAGTTAGTCAATCTACAAAAAAGATGGGAAAGATTGGTTGAACAAACTGAAAAAATGTGGCATCCAGCTTCTGGTAAGTATCAAACAACTAAACACAGTGCTGACATTCAGAGAGAAAAAAGATTGATTATTAGATGTACTAAGATTGTGAGAGATCTCATACAATCAAGAATTCAACCAGAATGGATGGTACTTTCAGTATTACCAGTATTACCTCCTGATTTAAGACCTATTGTTGAACTCAGAGAAGGTCAATTAATTACATCAGACTTAAACGAACTCTATCGCAAAGTTTTATTTAGGAATGAAGAACTATTAATGTGGTTATCATATCAAGGTACTATTGTACTAGCAGGTTTGGTTGCACGTCTTCAAAGAGTCTCTTTACAGCGAGCTGTTGATGCTTTATTAGCAAATGGAATGGGATCATCGACTTTTCGAGATAATAACAAAAGAGTATACAAATCTTTTTCATCTTTAATTAAAGGGAAAAAGGGAAGATTCCGGGAAAATTTGCTAGGTAAACGTGTAGATTATTCTGGACGTTCAGTCATAGTAGTAGGTCCTTTATTAGCTTTGCATCAATGTGGTCTGCCTAGAGAAATGGCCATAGAACTCTTTCAACCTTTTATGATTCGAGAGTTAATTGCTAGACAATTAGCTCCAAATCTACGAGCAGCAAAGAGTATGATTCAAAACAAGCAACCAATTGTATGGAAAGTACTTCAAGCAGTTGTTGATAATCGTTTTATTGTTTTAAACAGAGCACCTACATTACATCGATTAGGAATACAAGCCTTCAAGCCTGTACTTGTGCGAGAACGTGCAATTCAGTTACATCCTTTAGTATGTGCTGGATTTAATGCGGATTTTGATGGTGATCAAATGGCAATTCATGTACCTTTGGCTTGGGAAGCTCAAGTGGAAGCTCGTATACTAATGTGGTCTCAAGCAAATCTTCTTTCTCCAGCTACAGGAAGAGCAGTTGCTGTACCAAGTCAAGATATGCTTCTTGGATTATATGTTTTAACTTTAGAAGGTGCTTTGGGTATATATGGTAGTAGAAAATTAGATCGCGAATATTCAGTAAAACAAAATTCTGGATATACCACTCCTGTCTTTTATGATTATGATGATGTATTAACATTTTTGCATCAAACAAAAAATACGCCATTTTCATTTTTATGGTTACGATGGCAACCAAATTATGTACCTGTCATTGCATCTCGCGAAGGACCTATTGAAATCCAATACGATTCTATGGGCCAAACAACAAGTATATATGAACATTCTCAAATACGTAGTAATCGAGAAGGCCTTACAGCTAGGTATATTTTAACTACTCTTGGACGTGTTATCTTTAATCAACAGATTCAACAAGCCATACAAGAACATATTGAATATACTAGACGATAAATTTT
Source organism: Closterium sp. NIES-67 (assembly GCA_027943415.1). Classification (NCBI taxonomy): domain Eukaryota; kingdom Viridiplantae; phylum Streptophyta; class Zygnematophyceae; order Desmidiales; family Closteriaceae; genus Closterium; species Closterium sp. NIES-67. Next base: position 6,033 of record BQMB01001706.1, on the reverse strand, counting down.
TTTCTACCATTCATAAACAATGAAATCTTACAAAAGAATCTTGAATACTATTGCATTCATCTACTAAACAATAAAATATTATCTTACTTATATATTCCTATTGAATATTCAATGATTGTCATCGCGATAATTGCATGATTTGTTGTTATTCACAACAAAGAATTCAATGGTTATGGCTCAGGCTTATACCCTTTTCTTATGACTTAAATCATAAATTATGAACAATTAACAGGTTATAAGTGAATTTATTCCATGTTTATCATTGGTACCAAAAGCATTTTTCAAATGATATTGAGTTCCGTTTAACAAATTAACTCAAAGTGTCATTCTTTTTACTTATTCAATATGGAGGTACTGACTTATGGCACGGCTCACAGCAGAGTATGGAGACATCATTTTCTACAATCAAGTGATGGACAAAGGTGCCATGAGACAATTGATTGGCAGATTGATGACATACTTAGGAAGCGAATGTACAGCACAAATTTTGGATCAACTCAAGACTTTAGGATTTAGACATGCCACTCAAGCAGGTATTTCATTAGGGATTGATGATTTATTAACAACTCCTTCAAAAACTTGGTTAATACAAGATGCAGAGCATCAAACATATACATCTGAAGAACAATATCGACGTGGATCTATTCATGCAGTAGAAAAATTACGTCACGTAGTAGAAACATGGCACACAACGAGTGAATACTTAAAACGGGAAATGAGTTCTCATTTTAGAACTACAGATCCATTAAATCCGGTCCATATGATGTCTTTCTCTGGTGCTAGAGGCAATGTATCACAAGTACACCAATTAGTAGGTATGCGAGGATTAATGTCAAATCCTCAAGGGAATATTATTGATCTTCCTATACAAAGTAATTTAAGAGAAGGTTTATCTTTAACCGAATATATCATATCTTGTTATGGTGCACGAAAAGGAGTAGTAGATACTGCTGTCCGTACTGCTGATGCAGGATATTTGACACGTCGTCTTGTCGAAGTTGTGCAACATATAGTAGTTCGTAATCCTGATTGTGAAACTTTTGAAGGGGTACGATTGCGTTCTATACAAGAGCGAAAAACATCTAGTCCTTTATTGTCTTTACAAGATAGATTAGTAGGACGCATTCTTGCACGTGATGTTTATCTAAATGGTCGTTGTATTGCAGTTCGCAATCAAGACTTGGCTCCAGATATAGTAAATCGTTTGGTTCTTTCTCACAATGAAATATATGTACGATCTCCTTTGAGTTGCAAAAGCATGCCTAGAGCATGTCAAATGTGTTACGGATGGGATTTAAGTTGTGGCAATTTAGTAGAACTTGGTGCTGCGATAGGAATTATTGCAGGTCAATCTATAGGAGAACCTGGAACTCAATTAACTTTACGCACTTTTCATACTGGAGGTGTTTTTACTGGAGATGTTGCAGAGCATGTACGAGCACCATTTAATGGTGTGGTTCATTTTTATACAGAAACTCTTCAAGCTACACGTAATCGTCATGGACGACCTGCATGGACTTGTCCCGAAGCTTTATCAGTTATCATAGAAGATGGCACAAATAAAAGACATATCTTAAATGTACCTCAATATAGTTTACTTCTTGTCAGAAATCATCAATATGTACAAGCTAGACAAATTATCGCAGAAGTTCGTGCAAGTACAGCTCCTTTAAAAGAAAAAATAGAAAAAGATATATATTGTGGTATAGAAGGAGAAGTATTCTATGAATACACAGGTATTCACGCATATTCTTTAAAACAACGAAAGCTTCTGGCATTAAGTTCTTTTCAAACCCGTCTTAGCTTATGGTTAGAATTCACTTCTCTTAGTACTTATTTAAGTCCGATTGTCGATAAAACTAGTTATATATGGATTTTTTCAGGTAGATTGACTGAATTTTCAGGTATTAATCTTTCTTTCTTATATAAAGTACAAGATTATATTCAAGCTGACTTACCTATAGGAAAAACAATTATGTTGTTACTCAATACCAGTCGTTTTTTACTCCTTTTGAATATCGACAACGATTTTCTTTTCATACCTCAAAAATTCGAGAAAAGATTTTTAATAAACATACTGGTTTTTTATATCTTACAAGTGCAGATGATAAATGGATTCTGACTTTATCGGCAGTAGATCAATTTCACATAAGCATTGATGATTATGATAAGACATTTGTAACAAATGCGTATCAATATGCATACGGAAATGCTCCGTTAGAATATTATAAAAAAATTTCTAATGATCTTTTTTCTTATACGAAGAAACATATGGGAAATAAGCAAAAGATTCTTCTTATATCTTATTTATCCAATTTATGTGCTGATGTAGGTTTAGTAGGCCAATTTCATACTTTATTCGAAAGACTTAGTATTTCATCTTTAAAAACATTTAGTAATTTGATTCAATATGATTTGGCAAATAAATACGAACTCTTATTTTTTCAGGATTTTTTCCCTAAATTCCAAGGTTTCTCAAGAAATTTTGTTTGCAATACAAATTTTTTTGTTGACCAAAATGATAGCATTAATAAAATAAAGAACTCGGTTCTTTCTCTCTCTTTTCTACATTGGATGACTTCACTTTGTTTCAATAAACTTCTTACCAAACCACAACCGCTGTTAGCACAATCTATATGTAAAGGTGTAAGTACATTAGCTTATGGTATGTTGCCTGAATCAGGACACATAGTAGCTGTGTCTGAAAGTTCTATAACTATTCGATTAGCCAAACTTTATTTAGTACCTGCAGGAACTGTAGTACATGCTTATCATAAACAGGTGATCCACGAAGGAGATACTTTAATTACTTTTGCATACGAAAGGCTGAAAGCAAGTGATATTATTCAAGGACTTCCAAAAGCTGAACAACTTTTAGAAGCTAGGATAGGAAATCAAGTAGTAGTTCATTTGCATATGCGTTTCGAATATTTAGTAGGTCGTATTAAAGAAAATCTTCGTAATTACGTTGGTAGTCTTGCCCAGATGGATCTAATGTTATCTCAAGCATCTGTCAATAGAGCGAGGAAAGCTTTAGAATATAGTCAAATCGAAACTGTAGATCAAATTCAAAAAGTCTATTTATCTCAAGGAGTATATATTTCAGATAAACATGTAGAATTATTGTAAGACAATGAGCTCTAAAGTTGTCATTGTTGAAAATACTGATCTTACAGCTTTTTCACCCAAAACAGTTATAAGAACGGCGTGTCCTTATGATGCCATAGGAGTCTTTTTCCCTGGCGAATTAATGGGAGATTGCAAAGCAGAAAGAATGAATCGTGTACTTCATAAACCTTTACCCTGTAAACCTGTATTACTTGGAATTACCAAAGCTTCACTAATACAAATAGTTTTTATCAGAAGCTAGTTTTGAAAGAACAATTACAGTTCTTAGTAGATCTGCAATTCAGGGGAGAATGGATTGGCTGAAAGGATTGAAAGAAAATGTCTTATTGAGTAACATGATACCAGCAGGTACAGGTTGTCAACAGGTTAATCTAGAAGCTATTCTTTATCAAAAAAGCAATTCCATTTTAAAAATAATTACAATGGGGTATTAAATTCAAGATATCAGCATATTTTTTGTCTATACAAACCATTAATAAAAAAAAGGATTGGATGCATACATATTTAATTAATATGTCCAATCGAAAGAGAATGAAGAAGTAAAATACCTTTTTCAATCATCTTCCGAAGAATTCGGTGTCTATAAAAAAAATCAAAGATATAAGATTTTATCACCCTTAAACTTTTAATAAAAAAATAGAAAATAAAAGAATTCACAAAGTAGAAAAAAGTATTATTCCTTTTTATATGGACATTTTTTTTTGTTTAGAAATATGACTTCTATCTCAAATAATCAAATTCTCTTTCTCTAAATAATAATAATATATTACAAATATTCCTATATTTCTTTTGACCACTAGGAAAAAGCGAATTTTTTCTTATTATTCTTATCGTTCAATTAATAGTTGAACTGTAATGAAATTCTCATGTCATATAAAAAATTCTTAAAGAATTTTCTGTTGATTATAATGTTTTCTTTTAACTAGTCCGAAACCATGTAAAAAACGTAATACAGATTTTCCTGAGAATAGAGAATAGATAATAAATAGTAGATACTATTTTCATGGAGATCAAACTTATTAGCGCTTGATTAATCAAAAATTTTTCTTATGAAAGAAGGACAATGGAATATTAATTTAGAAGATATGATGGAAGCTGGGTTCATTTTGGTCATCAAGCTCGGAAGTGGAATCCCAAGATGGCACCCTATATTTTTACAAAACGAAGAGGTATTCACATTCTTCATATTTTTAAAACAGCACGCCTATTATCTGAAGCATGTGATTTGGTAGCTAATGCAGCATATAACGGCAAGCAATTTCTTATAGTTGGTACTAAATATCAAGCTGCTGATCTTGTAGCTTCAGCTGCTCAAAGGGCACGATGCCATATGTGAATCAAAAATGGTTAGGGGTATGTTAACTAATTGGTCAACAATTGAAACCGACTAACAAGATTCAAACAAACTGGAAGAAAAAGAAAAGCAGGGATACTTAATCAACTTCCAAAAAAAGAAGCAGCTGTGCTTAAAAGACAACTTAATCAATTACGTAAATATTTAGATGGCATTAAGTATATGACACGATGCCAGACATAGTTATCATTATTGATCAAAAACAAGAAGCTACTGCTATTCAAGAATGCATTAAATTAGGTATCCAACTATTTGTTTAGTAGATAGTGATTGTGATCCTGATTTAACTGATATGCCTATTCCAGCAAATGATGATGCTAGGTCTTCTATTCGATGGATACTAGATAATTAACTAATGCAATTAAAGAAGGGCGAAATAGAAAGAATTGATTCTATTAAAGAATTCTATTATATATATTTTGGAAATTAATTGAAATATCTTTACTCTTTCGATCTATTTATTGCCATGAAACAATCTGCTTTTTCATTCTCTTCTGGTTTACCTTAGATATGCAAAAGATTTATCTACATCAAAAGATGATAGCAAGCAAGTCAATAATAGTCTATGTATAAATAGTTCTTATATATACTATTTATACATGTTCTAAAACAAAACCTCAGATATGGGAAGCACGAAGTGCTTTCACAGCCATTGGTTCGAAGGAGCATTGATTACAATAAATCTATTAGAATTGAAGTGATGGTTATTTTCAATTGAAATAAAGCCATGTAAAAGTTCAAGCTAGATAATTGCTAAAAAAATATTCAAAAACGAAATTATTTAAAGCTTATAACCAAATTATTAACAAAGCAATATGTATACCACAGGGGTTTCTATTGACAGTTTCAATGCTTTGTATCAGATTTCTGGAGTAGAAGTTGGCCAACATTTATATTGGCAAATAGGTGATTTTCAAGTTCACGCACAAGTGTTAATAACTTCTTGGATTGTTATTGCTATTCTACTAGCAGTAGCTTTTTTGGGTACTCGTAAATTAGAGACTGTACCTAATGGTCCTCAAAATTTTGTAGAATATGTTTTGGAATTCATCCGAGATTTAGCTAGAACACAGATTGGAGAAGAAGAATATCGTTCATGGGTACCATTTGTTGGTACTATGTTCTTGTTTATTTTTGTTTGTAATTGGTCTGGTGCTCTTTTCCCTTGGAGAGTTATTGAACTTCCACACGGAGAGTTGGCTGCACCAACCAATGACATTAACACAACCGTAGCTTTAGCTCTTTTAACCTCAGTTGCATATTTTTATGCCGGTTTGCATAAAAGAGGATTAAGTTATTTTGGTAAATATATCCAACCTACTCCAGTTCTTCTTCCAATTAATATATTGGAAGATTTCACAAAACCTCTTTCATTGAGTTTCCGTTTATTTGGAAACATACTTGCAGATGAATTGGTTGTTGCTGTACTAGTTTCTTTAGTACCTTTAGTAGTTCCTATTCCTATGATGTTTCTAGGTTTGTTCACAAGTGCTATCCAAGCATTAATTTTTGCTACTTTAGCAGCAGCTTACATAGGTGAATCTATGGAA
>BQMB01001705.1:0-34330 GCA_027943415.1 Closterium sp. NIES-67 | reverse complement strand
TTGCTCTGTGTTGAATGCGCAGGTGTTCTTGTCTGCTGCTGCTGGTCGAAGTGCGACATGAAGCTGAAGAACCTTTCCATAAGGTTGGGGTCCACGCTTGAAGAGGGAGATGGAGTAACCATCTCTGGTACTCTTCCCGTTGTTTCTTGAGCAGTCCCGGTCTCTGTCTGCAGTCCTGAGGTGTGCAGACCAGAGTTGCCGTGTTGAGTTTCTTGGCCGCTGGGTGAGCCCGTAGAGACTTTCTTGCCCTTGCTGTCCATGTCTTGCAATCAATGAAGTCGTTGAATTGAGTTGAGTTGCAGGTTGGTGATAGAACGTAGTTGCTGGGAGTTTGGTCTCTGACCAGCTCTCATACCATGTTGGGCTGAGAAAAGCCCTTGGGATCTTTCCAGAGACTAAGTCCCAACTGTAAAGACTTGGGGTAGTGCAGCGGAAGTTGAGGCAGTTGAACCCTTGTACTAGTATGTGAGAACAAGTGATAATAAAAAGGCAAACATACAGCAATATATAGAAGGTAAGAAACAGTTGTAGAGTACAGTTGCAGTAGCGGTTTATCGAGTCGTACAGCGACTCGATTGTCGCTTCGGTTACCATCCGTGCTGTTGTAACGGTCAGTCGCAACCTCCAGTTGCGACCCTTTGAGTCCCAAACCCTTCGTGTTCTTTGTCCGCCCCCTCGTGTAACCTCCGTTGACTCGCGTACCCCTTGCAATCTTCCTCGAGTGTAGTGTTACACTTCAGAAACGCTTAAGTCTTTTGATGTACTTTCAACAACAACAAACGGTATGCGACCATTGCCCTTTCGTAACCTCTGCGAGGTGTTGTCAACCAGTGTGAATCGTCGGTGGTACTGTAGCGGTGTTGACTCGGCAATCTTCGTTGTTGCAGTCTTCGCGTATTCGTACACCCATGGGAGACTCCGGAAATGCCTTAAGTTTTTTATAATTTCCAGCATACATGAGGCACTATACATACCCTACAAAAATAGCAGAGACGAGATATCAACATCTATGCCCTATTCAAAACTTCTTACATTGTATTTAGACATTGGTTCTTGATGCTGGGGAGGAAAGCTGTCCAGTCTCCAGACCAGGAAATGGCATTTGTATCAAATCTCTACCAAACATGACTTATGTGCACGCAAAAAACAACTGAGAGCATCGGCTAAGCATTACATGTAATATACCCTACATTCCATGACCAAACAGAGGCACTATCGTCAATGGGAAAGTTACTCTGGTAAGAGCCATCGTCTCCTCTCTCTAGCACTCAGCATGCGGCGCAACCGACGATTTCCCCCCCACGTGTCATATGCGAGCTTGCTAGCCCGCGCAATCACATACTCAGCCTCCCTCTCATGCTGCCTCCATACCCCATCCACAAATGCTGCCACCACCACTGCACCCCCCTCACCCACTGCCAATGGGTGCATACAGTCCCTACCCTCAGCATGCTCTATTGCAGGGAGGCGAGAGGAGGGTGACAGTGGTGGAGCTGTGAAGGATGTGGATGGTGAGGAAGACACGGAGGAGTGAGGTGAGGCTGGCTGGGTGGGAAGCAAAGGCAGGTGTTTGACGGAGTGGGTGCGGTGAGCGAGCAGGGGTGAAGGTGGTCGAGGCAAGGGGATGATTCCTGCTGCATTCACGATGCCTAGAATGCTGGGACGAGGGAGGGGAAAGGGGAAGTCATGGTGGAACAGGGAGAGGACACAGGAGAAAGAAGTGCGGGTTTGGTATAAGAAAAAGCATATCAAGCGATCCAGAAGGAAAGAGATGAAAGGTTCTTGCGACGCTTGAGAAACGAAGAGATGCATGACATGACACATCGCGCACACACAAGCTGAGGGGTTCCCCATGGACTATGACTGCTTGCTCTCTCAGCAACACCTGCCCCACATGGGACAGCAGGTTGCGTGCTGGTGCAGCGCAAGCGCGCTCTGGCTTGGGCCCGGCCTGACCTTCCTGTCTTGTGCAGCACAGGCGTGCTTGGGGGCAGGTAGAAGGGCAGCCGGCGCCGCCCATACTCCTGCAAGGAGAGAACACGAGCGAGCATGGCAGAGGAAGGAGGCAGGAAGGAGTGAGCGAGGGAGAGTGAGGAGACGAGGGTGGGAGGGAGAGAGGGAGGGTCATGGGCATCACAGTGGCGGATCCCGTGCTTCAGCTATGTGACCGGCCACTGGGCAAGGTGCGGCGGTCCCCAGATTTAGCTGGTGGTGAGGAGGTGGCGGCGTGGGGGGCAAGGCCAGGCTGTACGAGCAGCGTGCAGGCAGAGAGGCTGGAGGGGCAGCATGGGCTCACAGTGGCCGCATACGGAGCATTGCTTCCTTGAACCTCGCGCTCCTTCCCGACCCCCCCAGCTCGGCATGTGCTCCGCAGCGGTTCCGCCATAACCCCCGCACCTCAACTGCCCAGGAGCGGGGTGGGTGCGTCACTGCTGCCAGCAGTGGTCAGCCCTGCTGCAGCACTGCCATGCCAGCGCTCCGACTGGCAAGTGCTGAACACCACGCAGGCCATCCAGGCCACGCGGCCCAGCGATAACCGTTCCACAGCTGTTCTTTGTTGCTGGTCCGGTCCACTACCCCGCACTTAGTACCTAGTAGGCCCATGCACCCCAACCATCTTACTGCTGGTGTGCTGCAACCGATTCTATATCTAGTGAAGGGCCATCAGGATTATCGGGAGAGGGAGGGGAGAGTGAGCATCCAACAGGCAGTGAGCGTGGGTAGGGATACGAAGGTAAATCAGTGCCGTGCTGCCATCTGCAAGGTGACTTTTGAGTCGACACAAGAGCGCGCGCGGGTAGGCATATGGAAGGAAGGCGGTGCGGTGCTCCCACCTGCATGGCCATGGTGTGCAGGCAGAGCCCCGTGGCAGGGGGGGATGGCAGCAGGCGCGCAGAGCACAGTGCCGACAGCAGATGCGCCATGTCCGCTGGCGACCCCTGGTTGTCCATCGCTGCTGCGACTGGTGGGGGAGGGGTGGCGGGGGGGGCACGGGGCGTTTACAATGGGAAGGAAGTGCGAGGCGCAAGAGAAAAGCAGAGAGGTGCAAGCAGAGAGGTGCAGGCGAGAGGTGCAGGCGAGAGGTGCAGGCAGAGCGGTGCAGGCAGAGGGCGCAGGCTGGAGAGAGCCTTGATCGGGAAAGAGAGGGGGCAAGGGACGATGAGGTGATGACACGTGGTGGCAATGCGGTGAAACAGTTGAGGTGCAGGCTGAATGGCTGGTGATAGAGGCAGGCAGCCAAGACGCTTCTCAAGAACACGTGGCAGCAAAACAGAGATAAGGCATGGGCTAGAGGCATTTGTTTCGGCGCATGGTGGGGTACAGGAGAGGGAGAGCGTTGGAGAAGGCAGAAAGGTTGCTACTCACTTCGGTAGTCATTGCGATAGCCCTTGTCGCCCTGTGCCTGGACAGAGCAGGGGCGAGAGTAGGGGCGAGAGTAGGGGCGAGAGTAGGGGCGAGAGTAGGGATGGCATGCAGACACACACAAGGTGTGGACAGCTGGGATATGCAGTGGGAGAAATGACTAGTGCAGCCAAGCATGTTGCTTTCTGGATGCTGCTCAACACATGCCGCATGTTGCTCCATTCCCCTATCCTCCCACCCCCTAACCTACCCTCTGCACGTGCAGTGATGCCTCTTCCAGTGCACGCATGTCCCCCACACTCACTGCCCTGCTCTCCCCCTCTGCCCGCCCCGCCACCCGCCTCTGCTGCGCCAGGGAGAGGCCCTGCCAGCTGCAGCAGGGGGGAACGGGGAGTGCGGGAATGGGGGGAACGGGGAGAACAGGGGAACGGGGGGAACGGGGGAACGGGGGCAACGTGGGGAATGGGGGAACGGGGGAACGGGGGGAACGGGGGAACGGGGGAAAGGGGGCATCGGGGAGTGCCAGGAGACGGATAACAAGAGGAGGGGAAACGGGTAGCATGATCGTGGGGGGGGGGAAAATGCAAAAAAGGGGCAAGAGACAAGGTGTAGCAAGTGGGGGGAAAGGATAACAAGAGGACGGGGAGAAGGGGACAGTGAATAAGGGGAGGGGGAGGCAAGGGGAAGGCAGAGGGGGGAGATGCAGTGAGTGGCAGAGATAAGTGCAAGATGGATGGATGGGGGGTTGTGGTGAGAGCGAATCCAGGCAAGGGGAATGGGAAAGGGAACCCGGGATTTTGAGAATTCTGAAAAGCCACCTGCTAGGAGAGAAAGAGCATTTGGTGTGGATGTGAGTGCAAGCAAGGTGTGGCCTAAACCCTGAACAAGGAGGAGCTAGTAAGGTAGGCGGTGCGTGGCTGCAGGTGTAGTTTGGTCTAAACCCTCAAAATGGAGGGAGCTCGGAGGAAGGTAGAAGGTGTGTGGATGCAGAAATGGCACGTGTGCACAGACCAGAAAACCGGGTCTCAAGGAAGGACTCGTTGTTGTGGTGCCTTATGGCATGGCATGCTGAACATGCCCCAATTCATGCCATGCATTTTCAGCAATCCCTTGCCACTTGGAGAGGCATGCATGATGATACACCATAGCCTGGCAGCAGGCATGTTGCAGAATGTCCTGCAACCTTGCCTGGCAGCAAGCCCTGCCACCCCGAACACCACTTCACTGCCGCACACACACTGGCACACGCACGTTACCTCTCGGCCCTGGCCCTGCCATATGGCTCTCGTAGGTCTGAGCACAGCCCGAGAGCCAGCAGATATGCCTGTGCACGGCGGGGGTGGGGGGGAGGGGAGGAGGAGAGAGGGAGGACATGCATTTTAAACTAGGAGACGGCCACTCAAACACCTGGGTTAAGGGGAGACGCGGGCGTGTGAGAATTGGAGCAGGATTTTGAGTGGAACTGGGAGGCTGAGCGGAGGAGAGAGAGGGCGCACATGTGTTTCGAGTCTGGCTTCTGGAGAGAGTGGGGGCGGGGGAGAAGGGTGCAATGTGGTGAAGCGGGTCACAAGAGGTGGCTGCATGCAGCAGCAGCAAGGCAAGACCGATGCCGAGGCAGTTTTACAAAACCGCCATGGTGCAGAACGAGCAACACACGCACATGCACATAGACATGCACATAGACATGCACATGCACATGCACACTCGCACGCACACCTGCACACATATTCATGCACGCATGCACGAACACACCCACACAAGCACCTGTCTCTGTGTGAGGTGCACGGACGTGTCACGTGCGCCATGTGAGTGCAACAGCCCGCTCACACACGGCCACCCCACGGCCTTGAACACCTGCGCCGGGGAAGGCAGGGAGGGAGGGAGAGAGGGACCTGGGCGCCGAGCCGATCTCTGGGCGCCTTCCCTTGGGGACCTGTTTTCTACCTTGCATATCAAGGAGCCATAGACTCTGTGGGGGGGGGGGGGGGGGGGATTGAGGGGGGGAGGGCTGGTGCTCGGGACAGATTTGCTGGTTGTGCTTACTATTTGTGCTTCTCTTATTCTGCTAGCTGCTCTTGCTCGTTTTGACCTGCTTTCCTATTAATTGTACTCAGGATTTGATCAATGAGCAGGACCGCTTGAGAGGGAGAGAGGCATGGATAAGCCTTTGAGTTGGTTTAGCAGACCACTCACATATGGCCAACCCATGGCCTTAAACACCTGCGCTGAGGGAGGGAGGGAGGGAGGGAGGGAGGGGGAGAGGAAAGGAGGGAAAGTGGTATGGAGGGAGGGATAAGACAGGTGCACTGTCTTTTGCAATCGTTCTATCTGACCTGACAGAGCCTATGAAGCTCCTACGGGCCTGCTGTTAAGTAGCCCTCACTCTCACCCTCACCTTCCTCACCTTCCTCGCCTTCCTCACCTTTCCTTGAGCGCATGCATGCACTCGTCTGGTGCGGCACTGACCAGGTCAGCAGCGGTGTTATCGGACACGCAGTTCATGAGCGACAGGCACTGGTGCAGCGTTACGGCCGTGCCACTGCAAGGACGCGGAGAGATGGACCATTCGGGAGAGGGGACGAGGGGTGGACGTGGGGGTGAGAGACGGGCAGAGGGGAGAGGGGAGAATGAAGCAATTGACGGATAGGGACGAGGGGGAAGGAGGGAGATGAAGAGATGAAAGCGGGTTGCTCCATGGCTGCACTTGCTCCATGGCTGCACTTGCTCTATGGCTGCACTTGCTCTATGGCTGCACTTGCTCTATGGCTGCACTTGCTCCATGGCTGCACTTGCTCCATGGCTGCACTTGCTCTTATGGCTGCAACTTGCTCTATGGCTGCACTTGCTCCCATGGCTGCACTTGCTCTATGGCTGCACTTGCTATAATGGCTGCACTTGCTCTATGGCTGCACTTGCACCATGGCTGCACTTGCTCTATGGCTGCACTTGCTCTATGGCTGCCACTTGCTCTATGGCTGGCACTTGCCTCCATGGCTGCACTTGCTCTATGGCTGCACTTGCTCTATGGCTGCACTTGCTCCATGGCTGCACTTGCTCTATGGCTGCACTTGCTCCTATGGCTGCACTTGCTCTATGGCTGCACTTTGCTCCATGGCTGCACTTGGCTCTATGCTGACGCCATGGCTGCACTTGCTCTATGGCTGCACTTGCTCTTCATGGCTGCACTTGCTCTATGGCTGCACTTGCTCTATGGCTGCACTTGCTCTATGGCTGCAATCTTGCTCTATGGGCTGCCACTTGCTCCTATGGCTTGCAACTTGCTCTTAATGGCTGCACTTGGCTCTCTATGGCTGCACTTGCTCTATGGCTGCACTTGCCTCCTATGGCTGCCACCTTGGCCTTCTATGGCTGCCACTCTGCTCCATGGCTGCACTTGCTCTATGGCTGCACTTGCTCTATGGCTGCACTTGCTCTATGGCTGCACTTGCTCCATGGCTGCACTTGCTCTATGGCTGCACTTGCTCTATGGCTGCACTTGCTCTATGGCTGCACTTGCTCCATGGCTGCACTTGCTCTATGGCTGCACTTTGCTCTATGGCTGCACTTTGCTCTATGGCTGCACTCCATGCTCACTTGCTCCGATGGCTGCACTTGTGCTCTAATGGCTGCACTTGCTCCATGGTGCACTTGCTCATGGCACTTGCTCTATGGCTGCACTTGCTCTATGGCTGCACTTGCTCTATGGCTGCACTTGCTCCATGGCTGCACTTGCTCTATGGCTGCACTTGCTATGGCTATGGCTGCACTTGCTCTATGGCTGCACTTGCTCCATGGCTGCACTTGCTCTATGGCTGCACTTGCTCTATGGCTGCACTTGCTCTATGGCTGCACTTGCTCCATGGCTGCACTTGCTCTATGGCTGCACTTGCTCTATGGCTGCACTTGCTCCATGGCTGCACTTGCTCTATGGCTGCACTTGCTCTATGGCTGCACTTGCTCCATGGCTGCACTTGCTCTATGGCTGCACTTGCTCATGGCTGCACTTGCTCTATGGCTGCACTTGCTCCATGGCTGCACTTGCTCTATGGCTGCACTTGCTCTATGGCTACTTGCTCTATGGCTGCACTTGCTCCATGGCTGCACTTGCTCTATGGCTGCACTTGCTCCATGGCTGCACTTGCTCTATGGCTGCACTTGCTCTATGGCTGCACTTGCTCTATGGCTGCACTTGCTCCATGGCTGCACTTGCTCTATGGCTGCACTTGCTCTATGGCTGCACTTGCTCTATGGCTGCACTTGCTCCATGGCTGCACTTGCTCTATGGCTGCACTTGCTCTATGGCTGCACTTGCTCCATGGCTGCACTTGCTCTATGGCTGCACTTGCTCTATGGCTGCACTTGCTCTATGGCTGCACTTGCTCCATGGCTGCACTTGCTCTATGGCTGCACTTGCTCTATGGCTGCACTTGCTCTATGGCTGCACTTGCTCCATGGCTGCACTTGCTCTATGGCTGCACTTGCTCTATGGCTGCACTTGCTCTATGGCTGCACTTGCTCTATGGCTGCACTTGCTCCATGGCTGCACTTGCTCTATGGCTGCACTTGCTCTATGGCTGCACTTGCTCTATGGCTGCACTTGCTCCATGGCTGCACTTGCTCTATGGCTGCACTTGCTCCATGGCTGCACTTGCTCTATGGCTGCACTTGCTCTATGGCTGCACTTGCTCTATGGCTGCACTTGCTCCATGGCTGCACTTGCTCTATGGCTGCACTTGCTCTATGGCTGCACTTGCTCTATGGCTGCACTTGCTCCATGGCTGCACTTGCTCTATGGCTGCACTTGCTCTATGGCTGCACTTGCTCTATGGCTGCACTTGCTCCATGGCTGCACTTGCTCTATGGCTGCACTTGCTCCATGGCTGCACTTGCTCTATGGCTGCACTTGCTCTATGGCTGCACTTGCTCTATGGCTGCACTTGCTCCATGGCTGCACTTGCTCTATGGCTGCACTTGCTCTATGGCTGCACTTGCTCTATGGCTGCACTTGCTCCATGGCTGCACTTGCTCTATGGCTGCACTTGCTCTATGGCTGCACTTGCTCTATGGCTGCACTTGCTCCATGGCTGCACTTGCTCTATGGCTGCACTTGCTCTATGGCTGCACTTGCTCCATGGCTGCACTTGCTCTATGGCTGCACTTGCTCTATGGCTGCACTTGCTCCATGGCTGCACTTGCTCGATGGCTGCACTTGCTCTATGGCTGCACTTGCTCTATGGCTGCACTTGCTCCATGGCTGCACTTGCTCTATGGCTGCACTTGCTCTATGGCTGCACTTGCTCTATGGCTGCACTTGCTCCATGGCTGCACTTGCTCTATGGCTGCACTTGCTCTATGGCTGCACTTGCTCTATGGCTGCACTTGCTCCATGGCTGCACTTGCTCTATGGCTGCACTTGCTCTATGGCTGCACTTGCTCTATGGCTGCACTTGCTCCATGGCTGCACTTGCTCTATGGCTGCACTTGCTCTATGGCTGCACTTGCTCTATGGCTGCACTTGCTCCATGGCTGCACTTGCTCTATGGCTGCACTTGCTCTATGGCTGCACTTGCTCCATGGCTGCACTTGCTCCATGGCTGCACTTGCTCTATGGCTGCACTTGCTCTATGGCTGCACTTGCTCCATGGCTGCACTTGCTCTATGGCTGCACTTGCTCTATGGCTGCACTTGCTCCATGGCTGCACTTGCTCCATGGCTGCACTTGCTCTATGGCTGCACTTGCTCCATGGCTGCACTTGCTCGATGGCTGCACTTGCTCTATGGCTGCACTTGCTCTATGGCTGCACTTGCTCCATGGCTGCACTTGCTCTATGGCTGCACTTGCTCTATGGCTGCACTTGCTCTATGGCTGCACTTGCTCTATGGCTGCACTTGCTCTATGGCTGCACTTGCTCCATGGCTGCACTTGCTCGATGGCTGCACTTGCTCTATGGCTGCACTTGCTCTATGGCTGCACTTGCTCCATGGCTGCACTTGCTCTATGGCTGCACTTGCTCCATGGCTGCACTTGCTCTATGGCTGCACTTGCTCCATGGCTGCACTTGCTCTATGGCTGCACTTGCTCCATGGCTGCACTTGCTCTATGGCTGCACTTGCTCTATGGCTGCACTTGCTCTATGGCTGCACTTGCTCCATGGCTGCACTTGCTCTATGGCTGCACTTGCTCTATGGCTGCACTTGCTCTTTGGCTGCACTTGCTCCATGGCTGCACTTGCTCCATGGCTGCACTTGCTCTATGGCTGCACTTGCTCTATGGCTGCACTTGCTCTATGGCTGCACTTGCTCCATGGCTGCACTTGCTCTATGGCTGCACTTGCTCTATGGCTGCACTTGCTCTATGGCTGCACTTGCTCCATGGCTGCACTTGCTCTATGGCTGCACTTGCTCTATGGCTGCACTTGCTCTATGGCTGCACTTGCTCCATGGCTGCACTTGCTCTATGGCTGCACTTGCTCCATGGCTGCACTTGCTCTATGGCTGCACTTGCTCTATGGCTGCACTTGCTCTATGGCTGCACTTGCTCCATGGCTGCACTTGCTCTATGGCTGCACTTGCTCTATGGCTGCACTTGCTCTATGGCTGCACTTGCTCCATGGCTGCACTTGCTCTATGGCTGCACTTGCTCTATGGCTGCACTTGCTCTATGGCTGCACTTGCTCCATGGCTGCACTTGCTCTATGGCTGCACTTGCTCTATGGCTGCACTTGCTCCATGGCTGCACTTGCTCGATGGCTGCACTTGCTCTATGGCTGCACTTGCTCCATGGCTGCACTTGCTCTATGGCTGCACTTGCTCAATGGCTGCACTTGCTCTATGGCTGCACTTGCTCCATGGCTGCACTTGCTCTATGGCTGCACTTGCTCTATGGCTGCACTTGCTCTATGGCTGCACTTGCTCCATGGCTGCACTTGCTCTATGGCTGCACTTGCTCTATGGCTGCACTTGCTCTATGGCTGCACTTGCTCCATGGCTGCACTTGCTCTATGGCTGCACTTGCTCTATGGCTGCACTTGCTCTATGGCTGCACTTGCTCTATGGCTGCACTTGCTCATGGCTGCACTTGCTCTATGGCTGCACTTGCTCCATGGCTGCACTTGCTCTATGGCTGCACTTGCTCTATGGCTGCACTTGCTCTATGGCTGCACTTGCTCTATGGCTGCACTTGCTCTATGGCTGCACTTGCTCTATGGCTGCACTTGCTCCATGGCTGCACTTGCTCTATGGCTGCACTTGCTCTATGGCTGCACTTGCTCTATGGCTGCACTTGCTCCATGGCTGCACTTGCTCTATGGCTGCACTTGCTCCATGGCTGCACTTGCTCTATGGCTGCACTTGCTCCATGGCTGCACTTGCTCTATGGCTGCACTTGCTCTATGGCTGCACTTGCTCTATGGCTGCACTTGCTCCATGGCTGCACTTGCTCTATGGCTGCACTTGCTCTATGGCTGCACTTGCTCTATGGCTGCACTTGCTCTATGGCTGCACTTGCTCCATGGCTGCACTTGCTCTATGGCTGCACTTGCTCTATGGCTGCACTTGCTCTATGGCTGCACTTGCTCTATGGCTGCACTTGCTCTATGGCTGCACTTGCTCTATGGCTGCACTTGCTCTATGGCTGCACTGCTATGCTGCACTTGCTCTATGGCTGCACTTGCTCATCTGATTGCTCTATGGCTGCCTGCTCATGCTGCCCTTGCTTCATGGCTGCACTTGCCTCTATGGCTGCACTTGCTCTATGGCTGCACTTGCTCCATGGCTGCACTTGCTCTATGGCTGCACTTGCTCTATGGCTGCACTTGCTCTATGGCTGCACTTGCTCTATGGCTGCACTTGCTCCTATGGCTGCACTTGCTCTATGGCTGCACTTGTATGGCTGACTTGCTCTATGGCACTTGCCAGCTGACTTGCTGGCCTTCCATGGCTGCACTTGCTCCTATGGCTGCACTTGCTCTATGGCTGCACTTGCTCTATGGCTGCACTTGCTCTATGGCTGCACTTGCCTATGGCTGCACTTGCTCATGGCTGCACTTGCTCTATGGCTGCACTTGCTCCCATGGCTGCACTTGCTCTATGGCTGCACTTGTTCCATGGCTGCACTTGCTCTATGGCTGCACTTGCTCTATGGCTGTACTTGCTCTATGGCTGCACTTGCTCCATGGCTGCACTTGCTCTATGGCTGCACTTGCTCCATGGCTGCACTTGCTCTATGGCTGCACTTGCTCTATGGCTGCACTTGCTCTATGGCTGCACTTGCTCCATGGCTGCACTTGCTCTATGGCTGAACTTGCTCTATGGCTGCACTTGCTCCATGGCTGCACTTGCTCGATGGCTGCACTTGCTCTATGGCTGCACTTGCTCCATGGCTGCACTTGCTCGATGGCTGCACTTGCTCCATGGCTGCACTTGCTCTATGGCTGCACTTGCTCCATGGCTGCACTTGCTCTATGGCTGCACTTGCTCCATGGCTGCACTTGCTCTATGGCTGCACTTGTTCCATGGCTGCACTTGCTCTATGGCTGCACTTGCTCTATGGCTGCACTTGCTCTATGGCTGCACTTGCTCTATGGCTGCACTTGCTCTATGGCTGCACTAGCTGCATGGCTGCACTTGCTCTATGGCTGCACTTGCTCTATGGCTGCACTTGCTCTATGGCTGCACTTGCTCTATGGCTGCACTTGCTCTATGGCTGCACTTGCTCTATGGCTGCACTTGCTCCATGGCTGCACTTGCTCCATGGCTGCACTTGCTCGATGGCTGCACTTGCTCTATGGCTGCACTTGCTCTATGGCTGCACTTGCTCCATGGCTGCACTTGCTCTATGGCTGCACTTGCTCTATGGCTGCACTTGCTCTATGGCTGCACTTGCTCTATGGCTGCACTTGCTCTATGGCTGCACTTGCTCTATGGCTGCACTTGTTCCATGGCTGCACTAGCTCTATGGCTGCACTTGCTCTATGGCTGCACTTGCTCTATGGCTGCACTTGCTCCATGGCTGAACTTGCTCTATGGCTGCACTTGCTCTATGGCTGCACTTGCTCTATGGCTGCACTTGCTCCATGGCTGCACTTGCTCTATGGCTGCACTTGCTCCATGGCTGCACTTCCTCTATGGCTGCACTTGCTCTATGGCTGCACTTGCTCTATGGCTGCACTTGCTCCATGGCTGCACTTGCTCTATGGCTGCACTTGCTCTATGGCTGCACTTGCTCTATGGCTGCACTTGCTCCATGGCTGCACTTGCTCTATGGCTGCAATTGCTCTATGGCTGCACTTGCTCTATGGCTGCAATTGCTCTATGGCTGCACTTGCTCTATGGCTGCACTTGCTCTATGGCTGCACTTGCTCCTATGGCTGCACTTGCTCTATGGCTGCACTTGCTCTATGGCTGCACTTGCTCTCATGGCTGCACTTGCTCTATGGCTGCACTTGCTCTACGGCTGCACTTGCTCTCTGGCTGCACTTGCTCCATGGCTGCACTTGCTCCATGGCTGCACTTGCTCTATGGCTGCACTTGCTCTATGGCTGCACTTGCTCTATGGCTGCACTTGCTCTATGGCTGCACTTGCTCCATGGCTGCACTTGCTCTATGGCTGCACTTGCTCTATGGCTGCACTTGCTCTATGGCTGCACTTGCTCCATGGCTGCACTTGCTCTATGGCTGCACTTGCTCTATGGCTGCACTTGCTCTATGGCTGCACTTGCTCTATGGCTGCACTTGTTCCATGGCTGCACTAGCTCTATGGCTGCACTTGCTCTATGGCTGCACTTGCTCTATGGCTGCACTTGCTCCATGGCTGCACTTGCTCTATGGCTGCACTTGCTCTATGGCTGCACTTGCTCTATGGCTGCACTTGCTCTCATGGCTGCACTTGCTCTATGGCTGCACTTGCTCCTATGGCTGCATTTCATGCTGCACTTCCTCTATGGCTGCACTTGCCTTCTATGGCTGCACTTGCTCTATGGCTGCACTTGCTCCATGGCTGCACTTGCTCTATGGCTGCACTTGCTCTATGGCTGCACTTGCTCTATGGCTGCACTTGCTCCATGGCTGCACTTGCTCTATGGCTGCAATTGCTCTATGGCTGCACTTGCTCTATGGCTGCAATTGCTCTATGGCTGCACTTGCTCTATGGCTGCACTTGCTCTATGGCTGCACTTGCTCCATGGCTGCACTTGCTCTATGGCTGCACTTGCTCTATGGCTGCACTTGCTCTATGGCTGCACTTGCTCTATGGCTGCACTTGCTCTACGGCTGCACTTGCTCGCTGGCTGCACTTGCTCCATGGCTGCACTTGCTCCATGGCTGCACTTGCTCTATGGCTGCACTTGCTCTATGGCTGCACTTGCTCTATGGCTGCACTTGCTCTATGGCTGCACTTGCTCCATGGCTGCACTTGCTCTATGGCTGCACTTGCTCTATGGCTGCACTTGCTCTATAGATGCACTTGCTCCATGGCTGCACTTGCTCTATGGCTGCACTTACTCTATGGCTGCACTTGCTCCATGGCTGAACTTGCTCTATGGCTGCACTTGCTCCATGGCTGCACTTACTCTATGGCTGCACTTGCTCTATGGCTGCACTTGCTCTATGGCTGCACTTGCTCCATGGCTGCACTTGCTCTATGGCTGCACTTACTCTATGGCTGCACTTGCTCCATGGCTGAACTTGCTCTATGGCTGCACTTGCTCCATGGCTGCACTTACTCTATGGCTGCACTTACTCTATGGCTGCACTTGCTCTATGGCTGCACTTGCTCTGTTGCTGCACTTGCTCTATGCAGGCGTGGTACAATGACACCATGCACTCAAGGAAGTTGCCAAGTGCACGTGACACTGACTGATGGTAGTTCAGCAAACACCGTACTGGGCATACATCCAAGAGCGGTAGCTGCACTTGGTTGCAGCAAGAAGGGCGAACGCAGAGTAGGAAGGAGAGTGAGAGGGAATATAAGGACTGCTTGAGAGAGGAGGCGGGAGCAGAAGAGAAGGAGGCACCTGGGTAGGGACCACATGACGCCACTGCCAATGCACTTGTCCTCCTCCCGCACTTGCAGCACGGTGCTGAGGGTCAGGCCTCTTGCTGAGGAGTGGCACGGGCGGGGGCGGGAACGGGAATGAGGGGAGAGGACAATGCGACCGACTGTTTCCCAGCAAAGAAAAGAGGCTGGCAAGCAGGATGATGAGTGCAGTGAACTGAAAATAGATGCAATGCAGGCGAGGACAGGCTACTGCAGCAGATGGAAACGGAAAGAGAACATGTGAAGGAAGGAGGGGGGCATGGCATGCCTGGGCGCTGATGGCCAAAGGCGCGAGGAGGGGATGCAGTTGCATAGAGGATGGAGGGGAGGGGTGGTTCGGTAGGGAGGGAGGGAGGGGGTTGATGTCAAAGGTGCGGACCTTACACGATAGGAAATCCCCGGTGATGCTTCCGCTGCCACTGGTGCAGGAGGCCAGGGGTAACGCAGGGGTGTGAGGGCGGTGTGCGGAGTGGCACGGGCAGGGGCAGTGGATGGCATGCGCTGCTGCGAAGAGAAGAGGCAGCTTCGCCACGCTGGCCAAGGGGAACTGCCGGGCAGCTCGAACATTTGCGGACTGCCCGGATGGAAGGTGTACGACCGCCACACCAAGGTTCAAATGCCTTGGAGGAGTTAGAGACACACGCACCGACACACATGCACACACACCGGAAGGGATCGAAAAGGGGCAGGAAAATAGCAAAGATTCACAGAGGGGCAGAGACAGGGGTGGAGGGTCAGAGGGTCCGATGGGTGGATGAAGGGATGGATGGATGGAGGGAGAAAGCAGAGGAGGAGGAGGGAGGGATGCATGAGGGAAAGCTGAGCTTGGTTTTGGTTGAGACACATGCATGTACATGTATAATGTATTACATACGCACGAGTGCCGAGGTACTGGATGGATGGGGCAAGGAAGGGAAGATAATATGATGACTCATCGGAGAGGCATGCTGCATCGCCCATCCGAGTAGTACACCCAGCATGACTCATCGCAGAGGCACGCCTCTCATGCTCGCTGCTGTGAAGCGTGCATGCTGCATCGCGGCGCGGCGCGTGCAAGCAAGCAAAAAGCTGGTCGGTAAGCATAGTGGCGAATGGGCGGCTCACACCAGCCAGGGGGGCAGCATATGGCACGCCTCCTCACCTCCGTCCTCTCGGGTAGTAGCCTCTCTCTCATTTCCGCACCCCTCCCGGAGCCCTTCCCCCCACCCCTCTTCTCCCCGACAGCTCTGGCCACCCCTCACCTGCCATGACAAACCGCCAGGCGACGAAGCTGCCTCTGCAACCGTCGCGCGTTCGTCGCTAGCGACCGTGCGACGTTGCTCTCGTGCCACGCCGCGCGGCGATTCCCGTCGCCCGTCGCGGGCCCGCCGTGTGACGGGCCCTCACGGGGGACCTCCGCACTGGCGGGGGGGGCAGCGGAGAGCCGCCGCTTGGACCACACGGAAAAATGGCGCGCAGGGGGGTGCAAGTCGGGCGCAGAATGAACAGGGAGAGGATGGGCGGAAGTTGAGCGGAGCGAATGCGCGGGGGGAGGGGAGGTGAAGCAGCGGCACGGTGGGGGGGAAGCGGCGCGATCGTCGAATGAGCGGGAGGGCGCCATAACAGCTAGGCGCCGGAAACCCGCCGCGGGAGGAGCAGCGGAATGAGAGGTGTGTGTGGACTGGACCTGGGGGAGAGAACTGTTCAGGCTGAAGTCGTGCGCAACGGTCTGAGCTCGAATGTAGTACGATCTCATCCCGTGTAACGCTCGGGTTACCGGTCCGCAACGTCTGCCTACCTTCGTTTCTAAGCGTGGTAGCGATCCCGGGATTTCCTTTTTGAGTTCCGGCGAAAGTTGTCACAGCAACTTGGGCCTCGGCGATCTGGTTACCAGCATACATTTCGGAACCCTGACCGAAATTGAAATCGGCTCTATGACTTGAGTTTCACAGAACAAAAGCGTGCCGTGCCGAACGGGCAGGTGATTTGCGCTGCTGTGCGGCGTGGTACATCGGCTGTTCGAACGGCCAAACCTGAACGACCACCACACTTCATCAAGCCGTAACCTATAAAAAACCAGCAGTATCGTCTTGAACCTTTTCGAAAGTGCGTTCGAGCAGCATTTCCACTCCCTATGTACCATGTAGGTTGTGCATGTCGCTGAGCTCATCCGAACCGACCCACAGCGTGGCTACATGTGGTGAACTGCAAGGTTCGGACATGATTGTGGAAACGGACACGCCCTGCTGGGCAGTCTACCCTTGCACTCAATTCGGTTCAGCTGACAACATCACATTCACACAGCACGAGCGAAACTAGCAGCGACGGGCTCTCATGCATGTTAGTCGGCGTTTAGATACATCATAGAAAGGAGCATATGTCGCAACCTCTTTCCCGACCGCAGCGGGCAGCCATGGGCAGCAGCTACTGATCGAACCCGGTCCCACACTCGTCTTCTCCCCCCCTCCCGTTCCCGCCCTGCTGCTTGCTCTCCTCCCTCCCCCTCCAACTCCGCCGTCATGCCATCCTAACTTCTCCCTGCAGCCTGTCTGCCACTATTTCGCCCGCACCACCCGTCGTCGTCACCACCACCATGGCGCCCGTGTCCGAGCAGTCCTTCCCTCTCTCACGCCCCCCCGTCGTGCCGTCGTAACTTCTCCCTGTCTCACCTGCCAGTAATTGTTACTGTCATTCGCGCGCACCACCGGTCGTCGTCAGCACCATGGCGACGGAGTCCGAGCAGTCCTTCCCTCTCTCGCACTCCTCGCGCCTCTCCTCTGTCTCCTCCGTTGCCGCCGCCGCCGCCGCCGCGGCCGCGGCGGCCTCGGCGAGCGTGGACCGCGCGTTTCCCTCCCGCCGCGCGCCGCACGCCGCCGCAGGAGCCTCCGGCGCTAGTACTAGCAGCTCCGCGCTTCCCCGCGCGCACGGCTCCCCGCACGGCTCCGCGCACAGCACCGCGCGCGAGCCCAGCAGCCGCGCCCAGTGGCGTGGCTCGGGAGAGCCGCTTGCGCCGAGAGAGTGGCAGGGGCAGGGGCATGAGTACAGGCATGGGAACGGGCATGGGAACGGGCATGGGAACGGGCATGACTCCTGGCGGGCACAGCCGCGAGAATGGGGCGCACGAGCAGGCGGAGGCCTGGGAGCGGGGGGAGAGCCTTCCGCGCGCCAATGGGATGTGCGGGAAGGTGCGGATTGGCGGAACGGTGATGGGGGGAGGGAGAGGCGAGAGAGAGGCGACGGCGGTGGCTTACCTGCTGCCATGCTGGCTGCACCTGCCGCTGGCACGGGCGGTGGTAGGGTGGGCATAGGAGGACAGGAGCGAGTGAGGGGCGGCGGGGAGAGCAGCAGTGGGAGATGGAGGGGAGGGAGTGAGAGCAGTGCGAGTGTGGAGGGCGGGCGGGGAGGGCAGTGGCATCCAGGCGCCATGATTCTCCCGCGGGACAGCAGCTCTGTCACCAGCTCTGGCAGTGCCGTCACGAGCACCATTCCCCCGAGCAGCGTTCCCAGCGGCAGCAATGCTCTGAGCGACCTGGACGCGGCTCTGGCGTCGCTTATCGGCCCCACTGCTGCGGCGGCCTTCGCTGCTGAGATGGACGCCCTGCGCTGGCCGCCTGCTGCCTTGCACGCCCATGGGGATGCCGGGAATGGTCCGGGAGGTGTTGCTGCTGGTGCTGCTGTTGGTGGTGCCGGTGCTGGTGCTGGGAATGGAGAGGGCGGGGAGAGTGAAGCTGGCACGCCTGCTGCTGACCGCACTGGTGGCGCTACAGAGGTACCCACCACCACCGGCAGCAGCAGCAGCAGCAGCGGCGGCGGCGGCGGCAGGAGCAGTGGTCAGCGGCCCAGCAGTCGCAAGCCGTCGGCTCAGATCCGCATCGACCGCATTCCACCGGACATCACTGCAGCGACAGTGGCTGCTTTCATCCGAGACACTCTACGCGTGACAGTGGACCGAGTCAAGATCAAGGGGTACACCCGCATCAAGGCCTTGCCTGCTGCTGATACCAGCACCAGCGGCAGCAGCGGAGCGAGCAGGCAGAGGGCAGGTGGGCGAGGGGGAGTGGAAGGCGGAGGAGTAGCAGGAGAGGGCGTGGTGGTTGCAGGCACGCGGTACAAGGAAGAGTGGGTGTCGTCGGGGTACGGGTACGCGGACTTCCTCACAGCGGAGGTGGCTGACTTTGTGATGCAGAGGGAGGAGGCGCTGGTGCTCAAGGGGCAGCAGCTCGCGCTGCAGCGCACCATGGAGCAGAGGCGCCCGCCTGAGGGGCTGCTCTTTGATGCCACTGTGCACCTGGGGTTCGTTCAACAGCCCTGCCAGCTGGCGCTGACGTGGCGGTCGAAGCCCGAGAGCTGCCGGGTGGAGTTTGATTTTCTGGAGAGGAGGGTGCGGGTGGTGGTGTGGGAGAAGGGGGGGGTTGGAGGAGGGGGGGTAGGCAGAACGGCAGCATCATCAGGGGTGGTGGAGACAGCAGAGGATACTGGTGGGCTGGGTACTGCTGGTGCTGCCGGTGCTGCGGGTGTTGGTGCTTCTGCTGCAGCACCGCTCAGCGCCATCCCCCTTGCCTTCCAGCGCGTGGAGTACAAGCTGGAGTGGCGCATGCGCGAAGTGCGGCTCTGGGGCACCAAGGACGCCAGCACGCGTGACCGGGACGGCCCCGGCCTCACCTCGTCCCTCCTGCTCCTCCTCTTCGTGCCGCCCGCTGTGTACTCACGTGCGTGTGACGACGACGTGTGGCAGCTGGCGCCCGACAACTGGTTCCCGGATGACGGCGACCCGTGGACCAGAACCACAGATGAGGACTTTCTGCCCGCGGGCGGGAGGGGAGGCGCGGGGAGACGGGCAGCAGCAGGCGCGTGTGGGGGCGTTGGGGATGATGGAGGGGGGCGTGCTGGTGGGGGCCCGTGTGACAGCGGCAATGGTGGTGGCATTGGCAGCGGTGGTGTTGGTGTGGGTGCATGGGACGGCAGGGTGTGGAGTGGAGGGGTGTTGGGAGCGGCGTCAGTGATGCAGGTGTCGGTGTCGGTACGGCGCGGCAGTTATGTGCGGCGCATAGCGCAGCACATGCGCACGGCGTCGCTGCACCTCAAAGCGCGGTACCTGGGGGACCCCCAGCGCGTAGCCATCACTGCGCGCTTTGCTGCTCAAACCCCCATCCACCTCGCTCCCTTCGTGTCCCTCGACCCCTCCTGGCGTCCCAATACCCCCTCTGCCACCGCCGCCGCTACCAGCAGTACCGGCACCAGCAAACCCAGCACCATCACAAGCAGCAGCAGCAGATCTGCCCAGCCTACCGTGCTCCCCTTCCCTGTGCTCTATCTCCTCACAGCACTGGTCCAGCAGGGCACCATCCCCCTGACGGCCGTAACCCCTAGACTGTACAACACCCTGGCGTACGAGCCCGTGCCGGCTGCGGTGGCGGTGCTGATCGAGTTCTTCCGCTTCTCGCGCCCTGAGTTCGACCCCGCGAGGAAGTTCCGCCAGGTGGCCCGGGCCATGCGCCACCATGGGAAGCTGCAGCTCAGGGAGGGGAAGGAAAAGGAGGGGGAGAGGCAGTTGCGAGGGAGTGGGGCGGAGAGAAGGAAGGGGGAAGTGGTGGAGAGAGGGAAGGGGGAAGGGCGGGAGAGTGAGGAGAAGTACGAGGAGGGTGCAGAGCAGTGGGGAGCGGTAGAGAAATTTCCAGAGCAAAAGAAGCAGCTGCAAGAGCAGGAAGAACAACCAAAGAAGCAGAAGCAGCAGCAACAGGAGCAAGATGTGGGGGACAAATCAGGAGAAGCGAGCCAGAACGAGAATGATAGCGAGAGCGAGAGCAAGACGTGGCCGTGGAAGCTACCTGAGAACCACGTGCTTGTGTTCCGTGTGCTCATAACCCCCCTGGGCGCGCAGTGCTGCATGCCAAACGTGGAGCTGACCAACCGTGTGCTGACGCACTACCGCCCGCACGCGCACCGCTTCCTGCGCGTCACCTTCACGGACGAGGGCCTTGAGAACCTGCCCGCCTATGCGCTCTTGGACGCCGCTGCCAAGCGCGAGGGGGGGAACGGGGTGACCAACGTGTACTGGCGGATTCTGAGCCTCGTGGAAGAGGTGACGGCTGGCCTGGGCTGGGCTGGGCTTGGCTGGGCCGGGCTGGGCTGGGCTGGGCTGAGCCAGGCTGGGCCGGGCTGCTGGTTAGGTGTCCCTGTGAGCGGTCGCAGGATGGGAGAGGTGTCGCCGATTTGTTAGGGTGGCTGACTGTGCTGATCTGCCCATGGCTGCAGCTGTGCATTGCAGGGTTGTCTACTGTGCCCACCCCACAACCACCTACCCACTTCGCTCTGTCTGCAATGCGGACCTGCACAGAGGATGCACGGTGCATGGAGGTTGCATGGGTGGCATGCTGGTTTTGTTGATTCATCAATACGTCCGTCTCTCTCCAAGTCACGTCATCCCTTTCTTCATCTGCCCCCTTTTTTCCAAACCCTACACCAGCTCTTAAGTACCTCAGGCTCTCACGTCTTCGCATCTCATGTTGCCATCGCGCATTCCCTCCTCGCCCTCTCACCAGCGCCCAGCTCTTCACTCCCCCCTACCCCACACGCCCCACCCCACCTGTCCCCTCGCCCCTCTCCCGCCCAGGGCTTCTCCGTGTGCGGGCGGCGCTACAGCTTCCTTGCGTCATCAGCCTCTCAGCTGCGGGAGAAGTCCGCGTGGTTCCTGGCTGAAGACGCCTCACTGGGACTCACTGTCGCCTCCGTGCAGGTGCGTACCGGCTCACACCTCCTTCGTACGCAACGCACTCCTGCATGCACTGCCAATCTAGCTTCCACCTGCCATTGCTTTCCACCCCCCTCACGACCTCTATTACCTCCCACTCTCTGTGTATGCTCTGTGTCTGTTTTGGGCGCCTTTTGTGAGGGGATGTGTGAGGGGAAGTGGGGGAGTGCGGTAGCAGGGGAGCTGTGGAGCGGGGGGACAAGTGGGGGAGTGCGGAAGTGGCGTTTTTTGCCATCTGCAACGTGGCCTAGCGCGAACCACCACACTCATCTCTATCCTATGATGTGCTTCTGTGTGTGTGTGTGTGCGAGCGTGCGTGCGTGACTGCGTCTGTGCTCCCAGGCGTGGATGGGCACGTTCTCTGCCATCCGCAACGTGGCCAAGTGTGCGGCGCGCATGGGGCAGTGCTTCTCCTCGCGCTTCACCTCCCTCCCCCTCCCTCGCGCACACGTGCGCAAGCTGCCCGACGTCACGCGCGGCCCCTACTGCTTCACGGATGGTGTGGGCGCCGTCTCCCCCGAGGCCGCCAAGGCGCTGGCGGATGCTATTGCGCAGTACCTTGACAGGCCCGTGGGGGAGGGGTGGGGCGATGGGGGGAGGGATGCGGGTGAGAGAGAGAGTGGAGAGGTTGGTGGTAGGGCTGGTGAGGCAGGGGTGGCTGTGGAAGGGGGTGTGAACGGGAGTGAGAAGGAAATTGGCAGTGGGAGTGGGAAGGAGAGTGGGAGTCGGAACAAGGAGGAGTGTGGGGGTGAGAAGAAGGAAAGTGGGAGGGAGAAGGAGAAGGAGAGTGGGAGTGAGAAGGAGAAGGAGAGTGGGGGTGGGAAGGAGAAGGAGAGTGGGAGTGAGGAGACGGAGAGTGGGGGTGGGAAGGAGAAGGAGAGTGGGAGGGAGAAGGAGAAGGAGAGTGGGGGTGGGAAGGAGGAGAGTGGGAGTGAGATGGAGAAGGACAGTGGGGGTGGGAAGGAGAAGGAGAGTGGGAGTGGGATAGACAAGGATGGTGCAAGCGGTAATGGGGCTGGCAGCGGTGTGGGTGTTGGAGTGGAGCAGGGCAGCAGGAGGGAGAAGGCGAGATCATTGCTGCGATCGCCATCAGCGTTTCAGATCCGGTATGCGGGGGTGAAGGGGGTGATCACGGTGTGGCCGCGGTGGGTCATGCAGCAAGTGGAGCGAGAGGCAGGTGGG
The DNA here is from genome assembly GCA_027943415.1 of Closterium sp. NIES-67. Classification (NCBI taxonomy): domain Eukaryota; kingdom Viridiplantae; phylum Streptophyta; class Zygnematophyceae; order Desmidiales; family Closteriaceae; genus Closterium; species Closterium sp. NIES-67. The sequence continues at coordinate 12,020 of BQMB01001705.1, read as the reverse complement.
GACAGGGATGGGGCCGGCAATGGCAGCAGCAACGGCACTCAGATTGTTAGCCTGGCGCAACAGCAGGCGGTGAATCTAATGTTCAGCGAGGGGGACTTTGCGGGAGACTGGTGGGTGCATGCAGGGCAGGAGGGCGCAGCAGCAGCAGCAAGTGGCAATGGGAGTGGCGATGCAGTGGTCCAAGGCAGCAGCATGCAGCGCACAGCAGCAGCAGGAGCAGGAGCAGGGGCGAGGACGCACATGTGGATCCGGCCGAGCATGGATAAATTTGAGTCGCAGCACGCGGATGTGGAGGTGGTGAACTGGACGCGCCCCCTGCCGTGCTTCCTCAACCGCCAGATCATCACGCTGCTCGCCACCATGGGGGTCCAGGACCACATATTCCAACTCATGCAGGTGCGCCGCAGCCGCTTGTGCTCCCTCCCTGCCTCCCTTCGCTCTCTCCTCCGCTCTCCACCACCCCCACCACCACCAAAAGCGTCCGTGGCTCATGCACGCACCCTGTCCACCCCCCATGCAGGACGTGTGTTTGTACTTTCGTTTTGAGACGTCTTAAAACGAGATTGTTAACACACTGACCGCAGCTCATGCACGCACGCCAGATGCCTCTTCTTCGCTCCTCAAACCACATTCCTCCCTTCCCTCCTGTCCCCCTCTCCTCATGACCATCACCCGCCGCCGCTGTCCCCTCCCCTCCCCCCACTCCCTGCTCTGCAGGATGCCATGCAGAGCGAGAGGGATGCGGCGCTGCAGCTGCTGAATGAATCACCTTGTGCCCCTTCCCCCCCCGTCTTTGCTCCGTGCAGGACGCCATGCTGCAGCAGCTGGACCGGGCGCTGAGTGAGCGGGCACGGCGCTGCAGCTGCTAGAGGAGCCGCAGAGGCGGCAAACGCCTCTTCTTGGCTCCTCGAATCACATTCCTCACTTCCTCCCATCCACCTCTCCCGCCGTCCCCCCCCACCCACCCCCAGGATGCCATGCTGCAGCAGCTGGACCGGGCGCTGAGTGAGCGGGCACGGCGCTGCAGCTGCTAGAGGAGCCGCAGAGGCGGCAAACGCCTCTTCTTGGCTCCTCGAATCACATTCCTCACTTCCTCCCATCCACCTCTCCCGCCGTCCCCCCCCACCCACCCCCAGGATGCCATGCTGCAGCAGCTGGACCGGGCGCTGAGTGAGCGGGCACGGCGCTGCAGCTGCTAGAGGAGCCGCAGAGGCGGCAAACGCCTCTTCTTGGCTCCTCGAATCACATTCCTCACTTCCTCCCATCCACCTCTCCCGCCGTCCCCCCCCACCCACCCCCAGGATGCCATGCTGCAGCAGCTGGACCGTGCGCTGAGTGAGCGGGATGCGGCGCTGCAGCTGCTGGAGGAGTCGTGTGCAGACGACCTGTACAACGTCGCCATGACCATGCTCTCAGCAGGCTTCCGCCCCGACGACGAGCCCCACCTCAAGCGCATGATGCGCGCCGTGCGGTGAGGAGGGGTGCTGCGGGGTTACGGATGGGTTTTTTGTGGGACTGATGGGCGGCGGTTCGCGGCAGATGCGAGTTTCGCACGTCAGTCAGAGCTCGTGAATGTTCTGCAGGAAAGGTGCTTTCATGCTTTCGACCTCTCGTCTCTCGCATTGCCGGTTCACTGCCCAAATTTCCTGTAATTATGATGCCAATCCCTCAAAACCCATCCTGTGTTCCCTGTCCCGCCTGCCACTTACTCCCCCTCTCTGCCACCCACCCTACGACCCCTGCCCCTTACAGCTCGCTGCAGCTGCAGGGGCTGATATCGAAGGCGCGCATATTCGTGAAGGAGGGGCGCTGGCTCATGGGTGTGGTGGACGAGACGGGGCTGCTGGAGGTGAGAGAGGGGTTAGGGGGGTGAGAGGGGGGGTGAGAGGGGGGTGAGAGGGGGATGAGGGGGTTGTGGGAGTTTGTGAGGGGGGGTGCAGGGGGGTGAGGGGGGGTTGAGGGGGGAATGAAGAGGGGGTGAGAGGGGGGTGGGGGCGGGTAAACTCATGTGTTATAAGTCCAGGTTTTTTATGTTGCCGGAGGTGAGTGTCGAGGTACACAGGCGGGCAATGCCATCTGGAACAAACAGAGGTGGAGCAGCAGGTGATGGGAGAGAGCGTGCGTTAGTGTGGTGAGCAATGGACTGAAGGAGGTCCGGATACACACTGACAACGCCATGATGGTCTCCCATGCCCTCTCAAGTGATGCCCCAATCAGTATGCTTCTTCCGTGTCCCTTGGCCTTCCCCTTCCCCATGCTCCATTCACACAGTACGGCCAATGCTTCATCCAAGTATGCGAGACCACGGTACCCATAACCCCCTCACAACCCCCCTCCTCCTCCACCTCCGAACCCCCAGTCACCGCAACCACGGTCCACAGCACCGGCCGCGGGCTCGGCCCACCCAAAGTAATCACCGGCCCCATTCTATTCGGCAAGAACCCATGCCTGCATCCGGGCGACCTGCGCCTTCTAACAGCCGTGGACATCCCATGCCTGCGCCACCTGGTGGACTGCCTCGTCCTTCCCAAGAACGGCCCGCGCCCACACGCCAACGAGGCATCAGGCAGCGACATGGATGGGGATGTGTACTTTGTGACGTGGGACGGGCGGCTCATGCCGCCTGGAGGGAAGAGCAGTGAGCCGATGGATTATGAGCCGGTGAAGAAGGAGGGAAAAGCCGCTGTCACCATGAAGGTGGGGCTCCCCGCCTTCCCTATGGGTTTCCTGGCCCTCCCTGCGGCCTTCCTCTCCCTCCTCTTGTTTGTGGCTCTCCTTCCTTGTTCGCCTCTGCTTCCATTGTCGCATACTCGAGCATTTCCCACACACGTATAGCAAGGCCAATCCTGCTCATCAACCCCATCTTCCACCTCTCCCCCCCCTGGTCAGGACGTGCACCGGTTCTTTGTGGACCACATGCTGAACGACAGCGTGGGCATCATCTGCAACGCACACGTGGTGCACGCGGACCGCAGCCCCCACCAGGCCGACGACCCCGCATGCCTCCGCCTGGCGCGCGAAGCCGCCATCGCCTTCGACTTCCCCAAGACAGGCGTCCCAGGGCAGATGCCGCGCGACCTCAAAGTGCACGAGTACCCGGACTTCATGGAAAAGGGCGCGAGTAAAGAGATGTATGAATCGGACAAGGTACTTGGGAAGCTGTATCGGCAGGTGAAGGACACGGTGATTGGGGAGGAGGATGATGACTATCCGAGGGTGGTGCCGGGGGTGGCGGAGGAGGAGGGGGAGGGCGCAGAGGAGATGGCGCAGGAGAGGAGGGAGCGAGAGGAGGAGGCGGCGAGGCAGGTGAGGGAGGTGCGGGAGGGGGCGGGCGACGGCACGGGGTGGGAGGGGGAGCTGGCGGTGCTGGAGGATAGGAGAACGTGGCTGCGGTGGCCGGGGGTGGAGGAGGTGGGGCGCGCGTACAGGGAGGATTTGAAGGTGGAGGGGTATGAGCAGCATGTGGAGGAGGCACGGGTGCTGAAGCGGGCGTATGACCGCTCCATCCTGCACATTCTGCACCAGGTGAGTCCATGCAGGTAGATTTAAACCGAGGTGGTCGCTGAGTCCACTCAAGAGTCACCCTTAGAGTCAACTCAAAGAGTCAGCATGTGGAGGAGGCGAGGGTGCTGAAACGGGCGTATGTCCGCTCCACTCCATGCTGCACATTCTCCACCCGCTCATTCCCAATGTAGGTACGTAGAACTTGCGCGCCTCCTTGTGCACGTAGAATTGCTGCTGCTGGCCTGTACTCTCTTCCGTTGAGTGTTGCATTCTGCCGTTTGGCATGTGCGAGCATTTTGCTTTGTGTGTGTGCATGCGCGTGCCGGCACATCCTTGTGCCCGGGGTGCAGTTTGGCATCATGTCGGAGGCGGAGGTGGCGTCGGGCAGCATGCTGCACGCGGCGCACCGCAGCGGGCGAAAGGACGAGGCGGTGCGCGAGCACGTGCGCAACATGTTTGTCATGCTGCGCCGCCACTACCACCGCCTGCTCGTGTGCGGGCCGAACCAGGGGGAGGGAGATGACGACAACGACGACGACGACAACGACCACAACCACAACGATGCCTCGTCCCCCGCCGCTCGCTCGCGGCAGCGGCAGCAGCAGAAGGATACACGGCTGCGCGTGACGTCCAAGGTCAACGTGGTGCAGGGGATCAAGGCCATGGTGGCCGACGCTGCAGCCAGTGAGAACAAGGCGACACCCGAGGTCAGTGCTGGAGTGGGAGGGTGCTCTCTGCTCCTGCTTCTTGGTTCGCCCCTTGAGCACGGGAGAGTAGTTTGTTTATTTTCCATGCCATGACTCCACACCACAGCTTCCCACATACTAGGTGAAACATTTTTTTTTGTTTTTTTTTTCCATGTGAGCTGACTAGAGCAAGCTACCCTGTATGTGTTTGGCAGGGTGCGGAGGAGCCCACCCGTCTGGACCACGCCACGGCTCGAGCGCGCGCCTTCGCGTGGTACCACGTGTGCTACCACCCTTCGGAGGTGCATCGCGTGCAGCAGGAGGCTCGCAGGTTCGGGCTCAGCGTGGCGCCCATCTTCCTGAGCTTCGCGTGGATCGGAGTGGACATCCTGTGCCAGCACCTCATTGCAGAAACGCCTCAGATATAGACCTATTTTGGTTGGTTGGTTGGTTGGGACCACTTTGGAGGCACCTCAGGAATGGTCCCAGCGCGGAGCCCATCTTCCAGAGCTTTGTGTGGTTCGGCGGGGCATCCTGTCCCAGCACCAAGTCCTATTTTATCAGAGTAATTTACTCTTTTACTCTGAAAATCAGAGTCTATTTTTAGAACTACTCTTGGAGCCTTGAGTAAAAAAAATGAATCTATTTTTTGCTCTGATTTTATCCGAGTAAACCTTTGTACCACTCTGATGGTCCGTGTACAGGGGGCACCGTATATCTGTGATTATATCCCTGCCCCGTATACAGGCCCCCAAATTGGTTTTGGGCCTGTCTGGTTCGTCAGAGTCCCCTGCCTTCCCTTGGTATGGGTGTCAGAGTCACCTCCTTGAAAAACTCTGAAAAATCAGAGTAGCCATGGATTGTTAGTCTGACCAATCAGATGTCAGAAACCCAGTCACTAACCACTGGGTTAAAAGGGCTTGTTGAATAGCGGGTAAGTGCGCCCATAGCCCCCCAGGCTCTGCACCTGTGGCCCTTCCCCGAGGATCTCAAGGGCAACCCCAGCGGGTCACTCAATATCAGAGTCATAGCCAAACTTTTGTATGAGCCTTTTTTATGGTTCTTCATTAGAGAATGCACTACATTTCACTATGTTGGGCTGAGAAAAGCCCTTAGGATCTTTGCAGAGACTAAGTCCCAGTTGTAGAATGAGACTTGAGTAGTGCAGCGGAAGTTGAGGCAGTTGAACCCTTGTACTAGTATGTGAGAACAAGTGATTGATTAAAGAAACAAGCATAAAGCAATATATAGAAGATAGGAAGGCAGTTGTAGAATACAGTTACAGGAACGGTTTATCGAGTCGCACAGCGACTCGATTGCCGCTTCGGTTACCATCCGTGATGTTGTAACGGTCAGTCGCAACCTCCAGTTGCGACCTTTCGAGTCTTTTCGCATTCTTTGTCCGCCCCCTCGTGTAACCTCCGTTGACTCGCGTGCTCCCCTGTAATCTTCCTTGAGTACAGTGTTACACTTCAGAAACGCTCAAGTCCTTTGAGATATTTCCAACACTCCCCTTCGTTTCTGGAGTGCTGGAATGTTCAGATCCGGTGACGTTTGTTTGCCCGGTCAGGAGCATGCAGTAGTCGAATTTTGCTTTCGCCAATTTCTTCGTCAGATAATCTGCGGCCATTTCTGTCGTTGGGCAGTAACTGAGTTGAAGTCTCCCCTTCGCGATTTCATCCTTGACGAAGAAGTACCGCAGGGCGATGTGCTTGGTTCGGTTGGCGAAGCCGTCCTTGTTCGCGATTTTGATCGCAGATTGGTTGTCGCAGAGGAGTGAGAAGGCGGGCAGGGTCGCAATCTTCGCTTCCTCGAGTAACTCCCGTAGGTAGAGTCCTTCCTTGGTCGCAGTACAAAGGGCGATATACTCTGCTTCAGCCGAGGATAGTGCGATTAACTCCTGCTTGCTCGACTGCCAGGAGATAGTTCCGATGGGTTCTAGTCGGTAGATATAGCCCGTCCTAGATCGTCGATTTACCCTATCTCCTGCGTGGTCGGCGTCGACGTATCCGAGTAGTCGTACGGACGGTGTTGTCGCTTTGCTGTAGGTAAGTCCGGTCGTCGGTGTGGAGACGAAGTAGAGTAGTGTCCGGTTGAGCTCCTCGAGATCTTCCTGTTCCGGTTGCTTCAGATGCGTCGCCAGTTGACTCGCACTATAGGACAGGTCGGGTCGGCAGGTTACTGCTGCGAACAGTAGGCAGCCGAGCTTCTGTTGATACTCCTGGATTTGCTTCGCGGGGAGTTTTGCGGAGGTGCTGTTGTTGTTCCCGTAGCGGTAGGGAGTTGGGACCGTAGTCGGTGTTAGACCGAAATTCTTCGCGATGGTGCCTGAGTACTTTCCAGCGTGTAGGTAGAACGCCGTGTCGTCTTCGACGACATTCAGTCCTATGTACTGGGTCACTTCGTCGGACACCGTGAGTGTTAAGTCTTCTTTCAGCTCCCCTTCGAACCAGGTAGCGATGTCGGTAGTGGAGCCGATGTAGAGCAGGTCGTCGACGTAGACGATGAGTAGGATATACTCTCTTCCCTTCTGCAGTCGGTACATCCCTTGGTCATGCGGCAGTTGTAGGAATCCGATTTTTGCGAGACGACCGTGGAGATGCTGTTGCCAGAGCCGCGGGGCTTGCTTGATCCCGTATAGGGATTTTGTCAGTTGGCATATTTTCGTGGGGTCGTTGATGAATCCGTGGGGTTGTTCGACGAAAATCTCTGCGTCCACAGGTGCGTATAGGAACGCATTTGCGACGTCGATTTGGCGTAGTGGTAATGTCTTCGTGGCCGCGACGGCGAGTAGGATGCGTAATGAGGTGTGACGGGAGACTGGAGCGAAGGTTTCTGTGTAGTCGGTCCCGTATCGTTGATCGAAGCCTCGTACGACCCATCGAGCTTTGAATCGTTCGATGGAGCCGTCTGAGTTGGTTTTAATGCGGTACACCCATTTCCCCGAGAGGACTTTTTTTCCGTTGATGCTTGTTGCAGGTACCAGTTTCCATGTTTTCCGGTCTTGCAGAGCCTTTAACTCCTTTTCCATCGCTTCCTTCCATTTCGCCTTATGTTCCCCCCCCAGAGCCTGCGACAAGGTTGAAGGCTCTTGCGGAGAAGGCGGCGGCGGATGCTGGACGGAGACCCAGAGGCCTAGAATCTGCAGTCCCGTGGGTGTGTGTCGAGGGGAATTTTCATTCCCGGAATAAGCTGCTTCGTCACCGTCTTCTGGGTCAGGTAAGAAGTTGGGACCGATGCGTTCTGAAACATTTGTGTCGACTGGGTGGGGTGTAATGTAACCTTGGTCAGCGAAGTGGTAAAAGGTGTCGAGGTTGTTGCTATCGAGAGGATTGTCTTCGTCGAGTGGAACAGGTACGGAACAGAATGGGAGTGGTCCGGCAGTTTCCGAGGCTTCAGGTACGTCTTCTTCTGCTGCGTCAGCTTCGGCAGCACGGTCGGCGAAGGAACGAAGTCCCGAGAAGCCGTCGGTGGGGTCTTGTGTGTTGGCAATGTTGTCCAGGTAATGCTGCAGCGTCAGTCGCTCGTAGAAAATAACATCACGTGATGCCACGGTATTTTTGTCTTGTATGTCGAGAATTTTCCACGCGTGAAAATGTTTTGCGATGCCGAGGTGTAGTCCCCACCTAGCTCGTTGTGTGAAGCGTCCTGCTCGGGCTGTGTGGGGTCTGTACTGTACCATGCAGCCGAAAACTCGGAGTAATTTTGTGCTGCCCCTTTTTCTTGTCCACAACAGGTGCGGTGATGCGTTGTTGGGAAGTGATGACGAGGACAGCAGGTTGTGCAGGTGAACGGCATGTGTCATCGCGTCTGGCCACAGTGTGGTGGGCAGCCTCATCCCCAGAAGCAGTTTTCGCATCGTCGTCTGCAAGGTCCGGTTCATGCGTTCTGCTACCCCCTGCTGCTGGTGAGCATAGGGCAGAGACACCAGGCGTCGGATTCCTCTTTCCGCCAGATAGGTCCTGAAGCGTTGTGACTGGTATTCCAGTGCACCGTCTGACTGGAAGCTCTTGAGCTTGGTTCCTGATTCTCGTTCGGCGATGGGAAGCCATGTGGTGAAGGCCTCGAAGGCTTGATCGCGCGTTTTGAGATTGAAGTGCCAAACGTATCTGGTTGCTGCGTCGATGAACGTGATGACGTAGTTGAAGTCGGCTTCGGTGTCTTCTCGAGGCATGTTTAAAATTTCGCTGTAGACCTTTTCCATCGGAGCGTAAGTAGGTGCGCTTGGGTTGTGATGAGATGGGAAAGGTTGATGAGGAAGATCTGCTTCGGGGCACGTGAAGCACCGTGCTCGTGGTCGTCGAAGTTCTTGGCCGCTCGTCGTTAGAAGGGCGCTGCGTTCTAACACCTCTGCTTGGATTGTTTGTAGTATCGTGCTGTTTGCAGGATGTCCGAGACGTTGGTGCCAGATGTCGTCGGAAGCGCGATGACCGGGCGAGCGGTGGTAGATGTCGGCGTTGGAGAAGAACGCGACGACTGAGGCGGGACTTCGACAAACTTCTCGTGTGATGGGCATAAGCTGGTCTGCTTCGGTTGGCGGTCCTCGGGTCGCTGGTGGTGGGACTCGGCTGGGTCCTGCTGCCGATACTGCAGGTGATGGTTTGGTTGGGATACGTGCGGGTACTTGTCTTTCTTGTCTGATAACTGCTAATGCTCGTGTTCTCTCTGCTGCAGGTATGGTGTTGGAGTGCCAGAAGCCGTCACTGTCGAAGTCAGGATCAAGATCTGGCGGGTGAGTCCAGGCGGCGAACGATACGATACCGTCGCTGTCGGCAGTACCGCGGTCGGGGACGAAGTCCAACACGAAGATGCCGGACTTCAAGAGGGCACGACCGATGAAGAGGCCGCCCTTCCCGTGGTAAAGCCGAAACTCGTTGGAGTAGGAGTCGCACTCCAGGTGAATCCCCTTGGCCATTAGCTGGCTTACGCTTAGTAGGTTGTATCCCAGATTGTCGACAATGAGCACTTTGTTGAGCTGAAGTATGACGTTTGTCTCCATGGATTGTAACTGAACCACGCCTTGTCTCTTTGTCTTCAGGTTTTCGTTGTTGGCGACGGTGATGATGACGTCGCGGTTGAGGCGTTTCTCCTGTTGCACGAAGCGTCCCGAGGAGCACATGTGTTGACCGCAGCAGCTGTCCAAGAACCAGGTGTTTCGCCCGGTGGGTTCGGCGTTGGCGACCGCAGCATATGTTGGATTGACTTGAAGGCCTTGTGAGCGCGGTGGCGGCAGCTCTTCTTCGTCTGGCGCGTAGGTGGGTGGTGATCCGGGTGCGCAGTTGTCGATGTGTACCATGCAATTGATAATGTTTGGTGTTTGTTGTGCAGATGTTGAAGAGCGCCTTGGGGGACTTGCTTGAGTGGAAGCGACTTGTGGGTCTGCTGGACGGTAAACGCGAGGGCGGTTGCAGTTGACCTTGGAGTGCCCGGAAGTCTGGCAGTTGTGGCAGAACGGTGGCACGAAGGTAAGTCCCCTGTTGTCGCGTTCTTGCTTGCCGCGTCGATTCTAGGTGTTGTCGTTTCTTCGTTGAGTGTAGAAGACTAACTGCTGTTGTTTTCTTGGTTGTCTTTCTTCGAACAGGTCCATCTCCTGTTGTTCAGCGTGAAGCTCGGCGCAGAGGTGCATCTCCGAGATTCGTCCGTGGGCGCGAAGAAGCGATCGTGTGGTTCTCCATTCTGGCCCGAGCCCGGCGAGGACAAGTGTCACGAAGCTTTCTTCAGTGATTGTTCCTCCGCACCGAAGCAGGCGGTCGCGGAGGGTCTGGCAGCGACTCATATACTGCATCGCCTTTTCCCCGGTCTTCATCTGTATTGTTGTCAGTTGTTGCATGAGTCTGCTTTGTGTCACGCTGTCGTTTGCTTGGTAAAGGCACTTGAGATGGTGCCATGCGAGCTCCGCGGAGTTTCCATAGCTCCTGTATTTTCTGATGCTCTGCTGTTCTTGTGGTGACAGGTTTCTCAGGAGAACCGTATACGCCAGCAGCGACTGATACGTGAAGATTTCTTGTTCCTTTCCAGTGCCGTTGCTTGGGAATGGCAGGGACCCGTTGAAGTATCCCAGAAGATGCGCGGCCTCCATCAGCAGCTCGAACTCGAAGCTCCAGGTAAAGAAGTCGTGTCCGTTGAACGGTGAGGATGTCTGCAGTTTTATCACGCGCGAGAACTGCGCCTGGAGACTTAAGATTTCGTTTGGTGTTTGTTGTGATGCAGCTGCTGTTGGTTGGGCACGGGGCGGCATAAACTCGAACGTCCCCGGTGAAGAGTGATAAGGCGCAAAGGTAGGCGCTTGATTGTGTCGCCCAAACGATGAGTTGTCGAGGCTCATCGGCGCTAATCCCATGTTTCCTCCATTGCTTTGTGTTGAATGCGCAGGTGTCCTTGTCTGCTGCTGCTGGTCGAAGTGCGACATGAAGCTGAAGAACCTTTCCATAAGGTTGGGGTCCACACTTGAAGAGGGAGATGGAGTCACCATCTGTGGTACTCTTCCCGTTGTTTCTTGAGCAGTCCCGGTCTCTGTCTGTAGTCCTGAGGTTTGCAGACCAGAGTTGCCGTGTTGAGTTTCTTGGCCGCTGGGTGAGCCCGTAGAGACTTTCTTGCCCTTGCTGTCCATGTCTTGTAATCAATGAAGTCGTTGAATTGAGTTGCAGGTTGTTGATGGAGCGTAGTTGCTGGGAGTTTGGTCTCTGACCAGCTCTCATACCATGTTGGGCTGAGAAAAGCCCTTAGGATCTTTGCAGAGACTAAGTCCCAGTTGTAGAATGAGACTTGAGTAGTGCACCGGAAGTTGAGGCAGTTGAACCCTTGTACTAGTATGTGAGAACAAGTGATTGATTAAAGAAACAAGCATACAGCAATATATAGAAGATAGGAAGGCAGTTGTAGAATACAGTTACAGGAACGGTTTATCGAGTCGCACAGCGACTCGATTGCCGCTTCGGTTACCATCCGTGATGTTGTAACGGTCAGTCGCAACCTCCAGTTGCGACCTTTCGAGTCTTTTCGCATTCTTTGTCCGCCCCCTCGTGTAACCTCCGTTGACTCGCGTGCTCCCCTGTAATCTTCCTTGAGTACAGTGTTACACTTCAGAAACGCTCAAGTCCTTTGAGATATTTCCAACACACTACATACAAGGAATCAGTCGATATCATGTATATCCTGCTGAGGCGCTGCCAGCATGTCATCATCTACTTTCTCCTTTCCCTTCCTGCTGCTACTGACCTCGGACAGGGTGTTGCTAAGGGGCTTCCTCTTCTTATAAGCCCACCAGATGGAGACAACCTCTTCCCAGTCGGGGTCATACTCTAGCTGCGACATGCACATCAGATGTCCTAGCCTAGTATCCTTGAGAGCCCCCCGCAGCCAACTCTTGATGACGTTGTGGCGGGAGAACCCGCGCTTGCACTCGACAGTGCTCAACGGAAGGACAGCCACCGCCACCCACAAGTTGACCAGGTTGGGGTAGCTGTCCCTCCAGTCCTGCGTCTTGAGCATGGCGCTCAGCCCTGCGTGGAATGACTTGTCCGCCTTGGGAAGCGCAGCAAGGACGGGAACGAAGTTGCGGAGCTCGCTCTGGGCTTTGCGCTTGTCTATACCTGATCAGACAAGGGCACACAAGGAGAGGGAGAAGGATTGGGTTATCGGAAACAGTACACAGCTAGTAAAAGATAGGTGCCTTGTTTCAGATACATAGCCGAAGGGATACTAGAAGGAGTAGACAGTGATTCACCTGGCAAAATCTCGCCCCTGTCTTCAGCGCGATAGATGACCACGAGCGAGTTGAACCACTCGAGGCACTGCGTCCTCCGTGCCTGTCGGTCCCAGTTGGGCGGC
>BQMB01001704.1:0-43051 GCA_027943415.1 Closterium sp. NIES-67 | reverse complement strand
AGCTGGAAAAATAAAAGAAGAGCATGTGCTTTCATGGGGAAACGCTCAAACATTCATACTTGGGGCAAACGTTGAAATGCTATAGCTCCCCACCCCTTTGGATTTTCGACTTGAGAATTGCGGTGCAGGCTCTAGATGGCATGCACTAACCAGCCATGCAAAAAACAAGGGCTTAGGGCATGCTGAGTAGCTGGGAAAAAATAAAAGAAGAGCATGTGCTTTCATGGGGAAACGCTCAAACATTCATACTTGGGGCAAACGTTGAAATGCTATAGCTCCCCACCCCTTTGGATTTTCGACTTGAGAATTGCGGTGCAGGCTCTAGATGGCATGCACTAACCAGCCATGCAAAAAACAAGGGCTTAGGGCATGCTGAGTAGTTGGGAAAAATAAAAGAAGAGCATGTGCTTTCATGGGGAAACGCTCAAACATTCATACTTGGGGCAAATGTTGAAATGCTATAGCTCCCCACCCCTTTGGATTTTCGACTTGAGAATAGCGGTGCAGGCTCTAGATCGCATGCACTAACCAGCCATGCAAAAAACAAGGGCTTAGGGCATGCTGAGTAGCTGGAAAAAATAAAAGAAGTGCATGTGCTTTCATGGGGAAACGCTCAAACATGCATACTTGGGGCAAATGTTGAAATGCTATAGCTCCCCACCCCTTTGGATTTTCGACTTGAGAATTACGGTGCAGGCTCTAGATCACATGCAAAGCCATGCAAAAAACAAGGGCTTAGGGCATGCTGAGTAGCTGGGAAAAATAAAAGAAGAGCATGTACTTTCATGGGGAAACGCTCAAACATTCATACTTGGGGCAAATGTTGAAATGCTATAGCTCCCCACCCCTTTGGATTTTCGACTTGAGAATTGCGGTGCAGGCTCTAGATCGCATACACTAACCAGCCATGCAAAAAACAAGGGCTTAGGGCATGCTGAGTAGCTGGGAAAAATAAAAGAAGAGCATGTGCTTTCATGGGGAAACGCTCAAACATTCATACTTGGGGCAAATGTTGAAATGCTATAGCTCCCCACCCCTTTGGATTTTGACTTGAGAATAGCGGTGCAGGCTCTAGATCGCATGCACTAACCAGCCATGCAAAAAACAAGGGCTTAGGGTATGCTGAGTAGCTGGAAAAAATAAAAGAAGTGCATGTGCTTTCATGGGGAAACGCTCAAACATGCATACTTGGGGCAAATGTTGAAATGCTATAGCTCCCCACCCCTTTGGATTTTCGACTTGAGAATTACGGTGCAGGCTCTAGATCACATGCAAAGCCATGCAAAAAACAAGGGCTTAGGGCATGCTGAGTAGCTGGGAAAAATAAAAGAAGAGCATGTGCTTTCATGGGGAAACGCTCAAACATTCATACTTGGGGCAAATGTTGAAATGCTATAGCTCCCCACCCCTTTGGATTTTCGACTTGAGAATGGCGCTGCAGGCTCTAGATCGCATGCACTAACCAGCCATGCAAAAAACAAGGGCTTAGGGCATGCTGAGTAGCTGGGAAAAATAAAAGAAGAGCATGTGCTTTCATGGGGAAACGCTCAAACATTCATACTTGGGGCAAATGTTGAAATACCATAGCTCCCCACCCCTTTGGATTTTCGACTTGAGAAGTACGGTGCAGGCTCTAGATCGCATGCACTAACTAGCCATGCAAAAAACAAGGGCTTAGGGCATGCAGAGTAGCTGGGAAAAATATAAGAAGAGCATGTGCTTTCATGGGGAAACGCTCAAACATTCATACTTGGGGCAAACGTTGAAATGCTATAGCTCCCCACCCCTTTGGATTTTCGACTTGAGAATTGCGGTGCAGGCTCTAGATCGCATACACTAACCAGCCATGCAAAAAACAAGGGCTTAGGGCATGCTGAGTAGCTGGGAAAAATAAAAGAAGAGCATGTGCTTTCATGGGGAAACGCTCAAACATTCATACTTGGGGCAAACGTTGAAATGCTATAGCTCCCCACCCCTTTGGATTTTCGACTTGAGAATTGCGGTGCAGGCTCTAGATGGCATGCACTAACCAGCCATGTGAAAAACAAGGGCTTAGGGCATGCTGAGTAGCTGGGAAAAATAAAAGAAGAGCATGTGCTTTCATGGGGAAACGCTCAAACATTCATACTTGGGGCAAATGTTGAAATGCTATAGCTCCCCACCCCTTTGGATTTTTGACTTGAGAATAGCGGTGCAGGCTCTAGATCGCATGCACTAACCAGCCATGCAAAAAACAAGGGCTTAGGGCATGCTGAGTAGCTGGAAAAAATAAAAGAAGTGCATGTGCTTTCATGGGGAAACGCTCAAACATGCATACTTGGGGCAAATGTTGAAATTCTATAGCTCCCCACCCCTTTGGATTTTCGACTTGAGAATTACGGTGCAGGCTCTAGATCACATGCAAAGCCATGCAAAAAACAAGGGCTTAGGGCATGCTGAGTAGCTGGGAAAAATAAAAGAAGAGCATGTGCTTTCATGGGGAAACGCTCAAACATTCATACTTGGGGCAAATGTTGAAATGCTATAGCTCCCCACCCCTTTGGATTTTCGACTTGAGAATGGCGGTGCAGGCTCTAGATCGCATGCACTAACCAGCCATGCAAAAAACAAGGGCTTAGGGCATGCTGAGTAGCTGGAAAAAATAAAAGAAGAGCATGTGCTTTCATGGGGAAACGCTCAAACATTCATACTTGGGGCAAATGTTGAAATACCATAGCTCCCCACCCCTTTGGATTTTCGACTTGAGAAGTACGGTGCAGGCTCTAGATCGCATGCACTAACTAGCCATGCAAAAAACAAGGGCTTAGGGCATGCAGAGTAGCTGGGAAAAATATAAGAAGAGCATGTGCTTTCATGGGGAAACGCTCAAACATTCATACTTGGGGCAAACGTTGAAATGCTATAGCTCCCCACCCCTTTGGATTTTCGACTTGAGAATTGCGGTGCAGGCTCTAGATCGCATACACTAACCAGCCATGCAAAAAACAAGGGCTTAGGGCATGCTGAGTAGCTGGGAAAAATAAAAGAAGAGCATGTGCTTTCATGGGGAAACGCTCAAACATTCATACTTGGGGCAAACGTTGAAATGCTATAGCTCCCCACCCCTTTGGATTTTCGACTTGAGAATTGCGGTGCAGGCTCTAGATGGCATGCACTAACCAGCCATGTGAAAAACAAGGGCTTAGGGCATGCTGAGTAGCTGGGAAAAATAAAAGAAGAGCATGTGCTTTCATGGGGAAACGCTCAAACATTCATACTTGGGGCAAATGTTGAAATGCTATAGCTCCCCACCCCTTTGGATTTTTGACTTGAGAATAGCGGTGCAGGCTCTAGATGGCATGCACTAACCAGCCATGCAAAAAACAAGGGCTTAGGGCATGCTGAGTAGCTGGGAAAAATAAAAGAAGAGCATGTGCTTTCATGGGGAAACGCTCAAACATTCATACTTGGGGCAAATGATGAAATGCTATAGCTCCCCACCCCTTTGGATTTTCGACTTGAGAATTGCGTGTTATGATTAAGGACGGAGTCTAGGTGAACTTAGGAGCTAGAATTACTCAAAATATAAATCCGAAATTCTGGACAGAAAAGTCGTCTTCACAAGAAACGACGTCGACAAAAAACCAGCCGTTGGATGTCGCGAAACTTGGATATGTTGTAGCTCCTAATCTCAGCTACCGTTCCCAATTTGAATCATGTTGATTGATGAAGTATTCGCGACGCTATGGCTTTCGACGCACTAGGGGGTAAGCTGTAGGAGGAGAACTTAACTCAATCTCAAGAGTTCAATCAAATTCAAGAATCTCACAAGGAATTAGAAGGAGCAAGAGAAAGGTTGGGATAGGAAGAGATGGATGAGAGGGAAGGTCCCAAGAGAGTCCCCAACCAAGGAAACCCCATAAGCACAAAGATTCCCTCCCTATAGGAACCTCAACTTTGACCTTTGTCCCTTCCCAACCAATCCATCCAAGTTGGCCACCCTTGCCAACCTAGCTTGGTTGTTCCCAACCTATTTGCAGCTGTTACAGTAGAGTGACAAATTTCCCCAACCCCAAAGGTCCCAACTCCATATGAGTCACCCCACAACTTCACTTTGTAACCGCCGCAATTGTAACGCAAGCTCATGAACTTTGAATCTTCATAGCTTTCGCGTTCTTGCTCCGATTGAAGCGATTCTTGTTGCGTCGGAAAGATCTTCTCAAGATCTATCATCACAAATACCTGCTCAGACAGAATAACACAAAACACATTCCCAAACTCCAGAACACACCACACACAAATTCTTTCACATTCAAACCACACATGCAAGTTGAAAACATGGGATGGGAGGCAGACAGAATGTGATAGCATATGATGACATCACACAACAATCTCCCCCTCTGGCTGCCAACCATCAACCACCATACCAACATCTCAAGCATGCATACTCAATGCACACTCATTCCAGCAAGCTTCATGCCTTTCCAATGATCCGCCTCCGCCAGACGCTTAGTGAAAATATCTGCTGCCTGCTGATGGGTTTTCACTATCTCCAGCCGCACCTCCTTATCAAGGAGTCTCCTCACCCAATGCCACTTAGGCCTTATGTGTTTTGTCAGCCCATGCAGACAAGCATTCTTGGCCAGCTTCACTGCAGACTCATTGTCACAGAACACAACTGTCGGCTCCTCCTGACCAACTCCCAACTCCTCCAACAAACGCCTCAGCCATACCACTTCCTTGGCCCCATGGTGTAAGGCCATGTACTCAGTCTCACATGAGGACAATCCCACCTCATTTTGCTTCTTGCTGCGCCAGCTCACAGCACCACCTCCCAGCAAGCACACATAACCCCCAATGCTGGTGCCATCCGCTTTCACTGAGTTGAAGCTAGCGTCAGTATAGCAACTCAAGAGCATCTCTCCACTCTTCACATCTGCAGCACCTCTCTGCAACCGCTGCCTCACTCCACTGTACTCCAATCCCACTGATGCCGTAGCACTCACATAGCGGACCAACCTCTTGGCCGCTTCCAGCTGCTCATGACTAGGGCGTGAGACCACACTAGCCAACCGTGATGTAGAAAATGCAATGTCAGGCCGTGTATGATTTGCAGCATAATTCAGCGACCCAACCATCGAATGAAACAGCTTCCTGTCACTCTCACCCACTACCTCCTCATCAGCACATGGCTCCACAGTAAACCCTGAAGGTAGTGGTGTTGCTGGCTTTCCCCCATCTTGCAGCCCATACTTCTCAGCCAGCCCCTCACAGTACTTCCTCTGGTGCAACCTCAGCACACCCTTTTCCACATCTCTCTCCACGTGCATCCCCAAGTAGTACTTCACCTCACCCATCTTGGAGCACTTGAACTGCATCTCCAGCATCTGCTCTGCGCTGTCCAGCAAAGCAGTGGATGCAGAAAAGAGAAGGATATCATCCACATACACCAAGAGCATGAGGATTTCATCCTTCTCCTGCAGCAGGAACAGGCTGGGGTCACACTCACTCTTCTTGAAACCCCCAGCCAACAGCGCCTCCTCCAACTTGTGATACCATGCACGAGGCGCCTGCTTAAGGCCATAGATGGCCTTCTTCAGCCTGCAGACCCTGCCGCTCCCGTCATCCAGCCCCTCTGGCTGCTTCATGTACACCTCCTCCATAATGATCCCATTCAGAAAGGCAGTCACAATATCCATCTGCCGAATCTTCCATCCCAGGAGTGCAGCTATCGCCAACAGCACCCTCAGTGTTGTTCCTTTCCCCACAGGAGCAAACACCTCATCATAGTCCTTCCCCTTTGTCTGCTGAAACCCCCGTGCCACAAGCCTAGACTTGTAGCGGGTCAGCTCCCCTTCAGGTCCATACTTGTGCCTGTAGATCATCTTGGAAGTGATTGCCTTCTTTCCAGGAGGCAAGTCACACAGGTCCCATGTCTCGTTCTCAATTAGGGACCCGAACTCCTCATCCTCACTCGCCTTCCACTTCTCCCCATTTGGTCCATTCAAGGCCTCCTCTCGAGTCTTGGGCTCAGGGATTGGTGCCCAGTAGCAGTGAGCGATCTCATCTTCCTCAATCTGCTCAACCACACTCCCAGCCTGCACCACATTCGGCTTGCCTCTTCCCCCATAGGTCAGCCTCACTGGAGGGCGCACATCCCTCCTAGGACGCTCAGGCGGGTGTGGAACTCGAGGTGGAGACTCATGCTGCTGCTGCTGCTGCTGCTCTACTTCAGCTGCTCCCCCTTCCTCAGTCACCCCAGACATCTCCTCCTCTGACACTGCAACCTCCACCTGTCTTGAAGGCTGCTGCACCTCATCTGCCTCCACAATGAGCGGTGTAGATGGAAGCTTCTGTTGCTGCTGCTTCCATTCCTTGTAGTACAGGGACTCAAGAAACTTCACATCCCTTGACACTGTCAACTTCTGGGTGGTCAAGTCCCATAGCAGCCACCCTTGTGATCCTTTGCAATCCCCAAGTGCACACCCCATCTTCCAGAAGCCTCCAACTTCCCCCTTTTCTCCTTAGGCACATGAAACACCACCATGCACCCAAATGCCCTCAGCATGTTCACAGCTGGAGCACTCCCATACCACTTGTATATGGGATCCACTCCTTATCTCCAACTGTAGCCAGCACCCTGTTCTTCACAAGGGCGACCTGCCTCAGTGCAGACACCCAAAACGGATCAGGCAGCCCTGCACGCCCAAGGAGAGTGCGTGCCCCCTCCTGCAGGGTCCTGTTGAACCTCTCAGCCACGCCATTCTGCTGCGGGTTGTAGGGCACTGTCAGTTGATGCTGGATCCCCTTCCTCTTCAACTCCCCCTCAAAATCAGCTCCAATGAACTCCCCACCATTGTCACTGCGGATCACCTTCACCTTGTGTCCGCATTCCCTCTGAGCTCTAGGCATCCACTCCTTAAGGACAGCCGCTGCCACCTCCCCCTTGCTCTTCAAAGGGTAAACCCACACTGCCCGAGTGTGGTCATCCACAATTGTCAAGAAATAGCGGCTGCCTGAGAGGGAAGGGGCTCTTGTGGGCCCCACCACATCCATGTGCACAAGTGCAAGTGGGGTCTTGGCTGGTCCTGTAGTGCTGTTGAAGGGGAACTTGGAGAACTTGGTCTCCAAGCATGTAGGGCAGCTCCCAATCTCCTTCACTCCCCTTTCACCTCCAAGCCCTTCAGGCTCCCATCCTTCACCAACTTCTGCAGCATAGGGAAGTTCACATGACACAGCCTCTCATGCCATGTCTCCCAATCGGCCTCTCCACTCCTTGATGAAGCCTTAGCCCATGCCGCACTCGCATCCACACCAGCAAGCACCTCACCATGTGTCTGCTGCTGCTGCACTTTCTTGACTGCTTCCAGGACCCCATCAGTTGGTGCAGTTGCATCTCCTCCTGCTGTTGCCTTTGCCGCTGCTGCCGTTGCTGCTGTTGGAGTCTTCCCATTCCAAGGGATGATGGGCAGCTGCCACAGGTCCTTGATGCAGCTGGTCTCCTCTTCCAGACTCCACAGCACCTTCTTCCCAAGCTTAGCACGGCAGCTGGTTGGTCCAAAGGTCACTTCGGCCTTACTCTTCTGCAGTCGCCGCACAGAGAGAAGGTTAGCAGACAAGCCTTTAACCAGCAGAACATTCCCAAGCCCCACAAGCTCCCCATTAGCTCCCTTAACCTTGGCATTCCCAACACCAATCACGGGAGCAAAGCACCTGACGCTGCTGCCACATACTTAATCTTCCCAGGGGGTTTTACCTCATCAAGCAAATCTGCCCGTGGGGTCATGTGACTGGTGCAACCCGAATCAATCACCCAGTGCGTGAGAGGGTGCATCACAACCTTTCCCACAGATCCCACATCACCCTCATGCCCATGCACATCCTCAACCATAAGAAACAAACCAGGATAGGCATTACCTTGTGCACCTTCACCTTGTGCACCTGAGCCTTGCACAGCGCCACCTTGTGCGCGTTCACCACTGGCGGCTTCATGCCTGGAGGTGCCCATCCCTCCGGCCTGCTGAAGCACTTGAACCAAGGATGCCCACCTTCTTGCAGTACCAGCAGGTGCCCTCCATTCTGGTACTCCCCCTGCCACTGGAGCTCCCATGCCCCTCATTATAGTCACCTCGGCCTCTACCTCTGCCAAAGCTCCTCCCACGGCCTCGGCCTCTCCAACCCCCTCTTCCTCTGCCGCGCCCTGCAGCTCCATACCCCTCAGCAGTCTTAGTGGCAGCACCGCCTCCCACATGGCGTCTGCGGAAGTCCTCCTGCAGAATCTGCTGCCTTAGCCACTCAGGTGTCCATTGATCTTGCTGAGAGTTGAGGGTGGGGATGAGGTTGTCCCAAGAGTTGTCCAACACCGAGATGATCTTGGTGCACTGCTGCAGCTGAGATACACTGCTGCCCGCTGCTGCCATCCTTGCATAGGTGTCCTTGATCTTGTCAAGGACCGGCTTCACATCGTCCCCTGGTCGCATGGAGATGGCAGCAAGTTCCTTCTCGAGCACGATCACCATCGGAGAGTGTTGGGCTGAATCACATCGCGTAGTAGTTTCCACGCCCTTGGACCCGAATCATCCGCTTCCACAAGATCCTTGATGTGCTCGAACATCTCCTTGTTGACCGATTGAAGAATGAGGTCGAAAAGCACCGCGCTTTTCTCAATCCACCGTTCACGTGCTTCGCCTTCTTCCGGCATCTTCTCTTCCCCAACAGCAATCTTCAGTAGCTTGTAGCGTTTGAAGGC
Source organism: Closterium sp. NIES-67 (assembly GCA_027943415.1). Taxonomy (NCBI): domain Eukaryota; kingdom Viridiplantae; phylum Streptophyta; class Zygnematophyceae; order Desmidiales; family Closteriaceae; genus Closterium; species Closterium sp. NIES-67. The sequence continues at coordinate 34,323 of BQMB01001704.1, read as the reverse complement.
ACTCCTCATCCGTCCGCTCCATTCCTCATAGTTGGAGCCATCCAAAGCTTCAACTTTTGATGGCGGCGGCTCACTTGTCTTCTCAGCTACAGCTCCTCTTCCATTAGCATCTCCTCCTCTCTCATTCATCTTCTCCTTGAGAAATGACGAATTTCAGCTCCCCTTTGCTGTCCACACTCAGCTCCCTCGATATTTTCACAAGTGTCGGCGTCCACGAAATTTCGGCAGAGTTTCCCCTTAGCGGAAGACACATCCAACCTTTAGAACACCACTTAGGCACACCCACAGGCCATGGTGGGTCTAGAAGGGTCTTCACACTTCTGTAGACTCCTCTCAATGTCCTTAATATCGCTCTGATACCACTTGTTAGGATTAAGGACGGAGTCTAGGTGAACTTAGGAGCTAGAATTACTCAAAATATAAATCCGAAATTCTGGACAGAAAAGTCGTCTTCACAAGAAACGACGTCGACAAAAACTAGCCGTTGGAATGTCGCGAAACTTGGATATGTTGTAGCTCTTAATCTCAGCTACCGTTCCCAATTTGAATCACGTTGATTGATGAAGTATTCGCGACGCTATGGCTTTCGACGCACTAGGGGGTAAGCTGTAGGAGGAGAACTTAACTCAATCTCAAGAGTTCAATCAAAGTTCAAGAATCTCACAAGGAATTAGAAGGAGCAAGAGAAAGGTTGGGATAGGAAGAGAGGGATGAGAGGGAAGGTCCCAAGAGAGTCCCCAACCAAGGAAACCCCATAAGCACAAAGATTCCCTCCCTATAGGAACCTCAACTTTGACATTTGTCCCTTCCCAACCAATCCATCCAAGTTGGCCACCCTTGCCAACCTAGCTTGGTTGTTCCCAACCAATTTGCAGCTGTTACAGTAGAGTGACAAATTTCCCCAACCCCAAAGGTCCCAACTCCATATAGAGTCACCCCACAACTTCACTTGTAACCGCCGCAATTGTAACGCAAGCTCATGAACTTTGAATCTTCATAGCTTTCGCGTTCTTGCTCCGATTGAAGCGATTCTTGTTGCGTCGGAAAGATCTTCTCAAGATCTATCATCACAAATACCTGCTCAGACAGAATAACACAAAACACATTCCCAAACTCCAGAACACACCACACACAAATTCTTGCACATTCAAACCACACATGCAAGTTGAAAAACATGGGATGGGAGGCAGACAGAATGTGATAGCATATGATGACATCACACAACATAGGGCATGCTGAGTAGCTGGGAAAAATAAAAGAAGAGCATGTGCTTTCATGGGGAAACGCTCAAACATTCATACTTGGGGCAAATGTTGAAATGCTATAGCTCCCCACCCCTTTGGATTTTCGACTTGAGAATTGCGGTGCAGGCTCTAGATGGCATGCACTAACCAGCCATGCAAAAAACAAGGGCTTAGGGCATGCTGAGTAGCTGGGAAAAATAAAAGAAGAGCATGTGCTTTCATGGGGAAACGCTCAAACATTCATACTTGGGGCAAATGTTGAAATGCTATAGCTCCCCACCCCTTTGGATTTTCGACTTGAGAATTGCGGTGCAGGCTCTAGATGGCATGCACTAACCAGCCATGCAAAAAACAAGGGCTTAGGGCATGCTGAGTAGCTGGGAAAAATAAAAGAAGAGCATGTGCTTTCATGGGGAAACGCTCAAACATTCATACTTGGGGCAAATGTTGAAATGCTATAGCTCCCCACCCCTTTGGATTTTCGACTTGAGAATTGCGGTGCAGGCTCTAGATGGCATGCACTAACCAGCCATGCAAAAAACAAGGGCTTAGGGCATGCTGAGTAGCTGGGAAAAATAAAAGAAGAGCATGTGCTTTCATGGGGAAACGCTCAAACATTCATACTTGGGGCAAATGTTGAAATGCTATAGCTCCCCACCCCTTTGGATTTTCGACTTGAGAATTGCGGTGCAGGCTCTAGATGGCATGCACTAACCAGCCATGCAAAAAACAAGGGCTTAGGGCATGCTGAGTAGCTGGGAAAAATAAAAGAAGAGCATGTGCTTTCATGGGGAAACGCTCAAACATTCATACTTGGGGCAAATGTTGAAATGCTATAGCTCCCCACCCCTTTGGATTTTCGACTTGAGAATTGCGGTGCAGGCTCTAGATGGCATGCACTAACCAGCCATGCAAAAAACAAGGGCTTAGGGCATGCTGAGTAGCTGGGAAAAATAAAAGAAGAGCATGTGCTTTCATGGGGAAACGCTCAAACATTCATACTTGGGGCAAATGTTGAAATGCTATAGCTCCCCACCCCTTTGGATTTTCGACTTGAGAATTGCGGTGCAGGCTCTAGATGGCATGCACTAACCAGCCATGCAAAAAACAAGGGCTTAGGGCATGCTGAGTAGCTGGGAAAAATAAAAGAAGAGCATGTGCTTTCATGGGGAAACGCTCAAACATTCATACTTGGGGCAAATGTTGAAATGCTATAGCTCCCCACCCCTTTGGATTTTCGACTTGAGAATTGCGGTGCAGGCTCTAGATGGCATGCACTAACCAGCCATGCAAAAAACAAGGGCTTAGGGCATGCTGAGTAGCTGGGAAAAATAAAAGAAGAGCATGTGCTTTCATGGGGAAACGCTCAAACATTCATACTTGGGGCAAATGTTGAAATGCTATAGCTCCCCACCCCTTTGGATTTTCGACTTGAGAATTGCGGTGCAGGCTCTAGATGGCATGCACTAACCAGCCATGCAAAAAACAAGGGCTTAGGGCATGCTGAGTAGCTGGGAAAAATAAAAGAAGAGCATGTGCTTTCATGGGGAAACGCTCAAACATTCATACTTGGGGCAAATGTTGAAATGCTATAGCTCCCCACCCCTTTGGATTTTCGACTTGAGAATTGCGGTGCAGGCTCTAGATGGCATGCACTAACCAGCCATGCAAAAAACAAGGGCTTAGGGCATGCTGAGTAGCTGGGAAAAATAAAAGAAGAGCATGTGCTTTCATGGGGAAACGCTCAAACATTCATACTTGGGGCAAATGTTGAAATGCTATAGCTCCCCACCCCTTTGGATTTTCGACTTGAGAATTGCGGTGCAGGCTCTAGATGGCATGCACTAACCAGCCATGCAAAAAACAAGGGCTTAGGGCATGCTGAGTAGCTGGGAAAAATAAAAGAAGAGCATGTGCTTTCATGGGGAAACGCTCAAACATTCATACTTGGGGCAAATGTTGAAATGCTATAGCTCCCCACCCCTTTGGATTTTCGACTTGAGAATTGCGGTGCAGGCTCTAGATGGCATGCACTAACCAGCCATGCAAAAAACAAGGGCTTAGGGCATGCTGAGTAGCTGGGAAAAATAAAAGAAGAGCATGTGCTTTCATGGGGAAACGCTCAAACATTCATACTTGGGGCAAATGTTGAAATGCTATAGCTCCCCACCCCTTTGGATTTTCGACTTGAGAATTGCGGTGCAGGCTCTAGATGGCATGCACTAACCAGCCATGCAAAAAACAAGGGCTTAGGGCATGCTGAGTAGCTGGGAAAAATAAAAGAAGAGCATGTGCTTTCATGGGGAAACGCTCAAACATTCATACTTGGGGCAAATGTTGAAATGCTATAGCTCCCCACCCCTTTGGATTTTCGACTTGAGAATTGCGGTGCAGGCTCTAGATGGCATGCACTAACCAGCCATGCAAAAAACAAGGGCTTAGGGCATGCTGAGTAGCTGGGAAAAATAAAAGAAGAGCATGTGCTTTCATGGGGAAACGCTCAAACATTCATACTTGGGGCAAATGTTGAAATGCTATAGCTCCCCACCCCTTTGGATTTTCGACTTGAGAATTGCGGTGCAGGCTCTAGATGGCATGCACTAACCAGCCATGCAAAAAACAAGGGCTTAGGGCATGCTGAGTAGCTGGGAAAAATAAAAGAAGAGCATGTGCTTTCATGGGGAAACGCTCAAACATTCATACTTGGGGCAAATGTTGAAATGCTATAGCTCCCCACCCCTTTGGATTTTCGACTTGAGAATTGCGGTGCAGGCTCTAGATGGCATGCACTAACCAGCCATGCAAAAAACAAGGGCTTAGGGCATGCTGAGTAGCTGGGAAAAATAAAAGAAGAGCATGTGCTTTCATGGGGAAACGCTCAAACATTCATACTTGGGGCAAATGTTGAAATGCTATAGCTCCCCACCCCTTTGGATTTTCGACTTGAGAATTGCGGTGCAGGCTCTAGATGGCATGCACTAACCAGCCATGCAAAAAACAAGGGCTTAGGGCATGCTGAGTAGCTGGGAAAAATAAAAGAAGAGCATGTGCTTTCATGGGGAAACGCTCAAACATTCATACTTGGGGCAAATGTTGAAATGCTATAGCTCCCCACCCCTTTGGATTTTCGACTTGAGAATTGCGGTGCAGGCTCTAGATGGCATGCACTAACCAGCCATGCAAAAAACAAGGGCTTAGGGCATGCTGAGTAGCTGGGAAAAATAAAAGAAGAGCATGTGCTTTCATGGGGAAACGCTCAAACATTCATACTTGGGGCAAATGTTGAAATGCTATAGCTCCCCACCCCTTTGGATTTTCGACTTGAGAATTGCGGTGCAGGCTCTAGATGGCATGCACTAACCAGCCATGCAAAAAACAAGGGCTTAGGGCATGCTGAGTAGCTGGGAAAAATAAAAGAAGAGCATGTGCTTTCATGGGGAAACGCTCAAACATTCATACTTGGGGCAAATGTTGAAATGCTATAGCTCCCCACCCCTTTGGATTTTCGACTTGAGAATTGCGGTGCAGGCTCTAGATGGCATGCACTAACCAGCCATGCAAAAAACAAGGGCTTAGGGCATGCTGAGTAGCTGGGAAAAATAAAAGAAGAGCATGTGCTTTCATGGGGAAACGCTCAAACATTCATACTTGGGGCAAATGTTGAAATGCTATAGCTCCCCACCCCTTTGGATTTTCGACTTGAGAATTGCGGTGCAGGCTCTAGATGGCATGCACTAACCAGCCATGCAAAAAACAAGGGCTTAGGGCATGCTGAGTAGCTGGGAAAAATAAAAGAAGAGCATGTGCTTTCATGGGGAAACGCTCAAACATTCATACTTGGGGCAAATGTTGAAATGCTATAGCTCCCCACCCCTTTGGATTTTCGACTTGAGAATTGCGGTGCAGGCTCTAGATGGCATGCACTAACCAGCCATGCAAAAAACAAGGGCTTAGGGCATGCTGAGTAGCTGGGAAAAATAAAAGAAGAGCATGTGCTTTCATGGGGAAACGCTCAAACATTCATACTTGGGGCAAATGTTGAAATGCTATAGCTCCCCACCCCTTTGGATTTTCGACTTGAGAATTGCGGTGCAGGCTCTAGATGGCATGCACTAACCAGCCATGCAAAAAACAAGGGCTTAGGGCATGCTGAGTAGCTGGGAAAAATAAAAGAAGAGCATGTGCTTTCATGGGGAAACGCTCAAACATTCATACTTGGGGCAAATGTTGAAATGCTATAGCTCCCCACCCCTTTGGATTTTCGACTTGAGAATTGCGGTGCAGGCTCTAGATGGCATGCACTAACCAGCCATGCAAAAAACAAGGGCTTAGGGCATGCTGAGTAGCTGGGAAAAATAAAAGAAGAGCATGTGCTTTCATGGGGAAACGCTCAAACATTCATACTTGGGGCAAATGTTGAAATGCTATAGCTCCCCACCCCTTTGGATTTTCGACTTGAGAATTGCGGTGCAGGCTCTAGATGGCATGCACTAACCAGCCATGCAAAAAACAAGGGCTTAGGGCATGCTGAGTAGCTGGGAAAAATAAAAGAAGAGCATGTGCTTTCATGGGGAAACGCTCAAACATTCATACTTGGGGCAAATGTTGAAATGCTATAGCTCCCCACCCCTTTGGATTTTCGACTTGAGAATTGCGGTGCAGGCTCTAGATGGCATGCACTAACCAGCCATGCAAAAAACAAGGGCTTAGGGCATGCTGAGTAGCTGGGAAAAATAAAAGAAGAGCATGTGCTTTCATGGGGAAACGCTCAAACATTCATACTTGGGGCAAATGTTGAAATGCTATAGCTCCCCACCCCTTTGGATTTTCGACTTGAGAATTGCGGTGCAGGCTCTAGATGGCATGCACTAACCAGCCATGCAAAAAACAAGGGCTTAGGGCATGCTGAGTAGCTGGGAAAAATAAAAGAAGAGCATGTGCTTTCATGGGGAAACGCTCAAACATTCATACTTGGGGCAAATGTTGAAATGCTATAGCTCCCCACCCCTTTGGATTTTCGACTTGAGAATTGCGGTGCAGGCTCTAGATGGCATGCACTAACCAGCCATGCAAAAAACAAGGGCTTAGGGCATGCTGAGTAGCTGGGAAAAATAAAAGAAGAGCATGTGCTTTCATGGGGAAACGCTCAAACATTCATACTTGGGGCAAATGTTGAAATGCTATAGCTCCCCACCCCTTTGGATTTTCGACTTGAGAATTGCGGTGCAGGCTCTAGATGGCATGCACTAACCAGCCATGCAAAAAACAAGGGCTTAGGGCATGCTGAGTAGCTGGGAAAAATAAAAGAAGAGCATGTGCTTTCATGGGGAAACGCTCAAACATTCATACTTGGGGCAAATGTTGAAATGCTATAGCTCCCCACCCCTTTGGATTTTCGACTTGAGAATTGCGGTGCAGGCTCTAGATGGCATGCACTAACCAGCCATGCAAAAAACAAGGGCTTAGGGCATGCTGAGTAGCTGGGAAAAATAAAAGAAGAGCATGTGCTTTCATGGGGAAACGCTCAAACATTCATACTTGGGGCAAATGTTGAAATGCTATAGCTCCCCACCCCTTTGGATTTTCGACTTGAGAATTGCGGTGCAGGCTCTAGATGGCATGCACTAACCAGCCATGCAAAAAACAAGGGCTTAGGGCATGCTGAGTAGCTGGGAAAAATAAAAGAAGAGCATGTGCTTTCATGGGGAAACGCTCAAACATTCATACTTGGGGCAAATGTTGAAATGCTATAGCTCCCCACCCCTTTGGATTTTCGACTTGAGAATTGCGGTGCAGGCTCTAGATGGCATGCACTAACCAGCCATGCAAAAAACAAGGGCTTAGGGCATGCTGAGTAGCTGGGAAAAATAAAAGAAGAGCATGTGCTTTCATGGGGAAACGCTCAAACATTCATACTTGGGGCAAATGTTGAAATGCTATAGCTCCCCACCCCTTTGGATTTTCGACTTGAGAATTGCGGTGCAGGCTCTAGATGGCATGCACTAACCAGCCATGCAAAAAACAAGGGCTTAGGGCATGCTGAGTAGCTGGGAAAAATAAAAGAAGAGCATGTGCTTTCATGGGGAAACGCTCAAACATTCATACTTGGGGCAAATGTTGAAATGCTATAGCTCCCCACCCCTTTGGATTTTCGACTTGAGAATTGCGGTGCAGGCTCTAGATGGCATGCACTAACCAGCCATGCAAAAAACAAGGGCTTAGGGCATGCTGAGTAGCTGGGAAAAATAAAAGAAGAGCATGTGCTTTCATGGGGAAACGCTCAAACATTCATACTTGGGGCAAATGTTGAAATGCTATAGCTCCCCACCCCTTTGGATTTTCGACTTGAGAATTGCGGTGCAGGCTCTAGATGGCATGCACTAACCAGCCATGCAAAAAACAAGGGCTTAGGGCATGCTGAGTAGCTGGGAAAAATAAAAGAAGAGCATGTGCTTTCATGGGGAAACGCTCAAACATTCATACTTGGGGCAAATGTTGAAATGCTATAGCTCCCCACCCCTTTGGATTTTCGACTTGAGAATTGCGGTGCAGGCTCTAGATGGCATGCACTAACCAGCCATGCAAAAAACAAGGGCTTAGGGCATGCTGAGTAGCTGGGAAAAATAAAAGAAGAGCATGTGCTTTCATGGGGAAACGCTCAAACATTCATACTTGGGGCAAATGTTGAAATGCTATAGCTCCCCACCCCTTTGGATTTTCGACTTGAGAATTGCGGTGCAGGCTCTAGATGGCATGCACTAACCAGCCATGCAAAAAACAAGGGCTTAGGGCATGCTGAGTAGCTGGGAAAAATAAAAGAAGAGCATGTGCTTTCATGGGGAAACGCTCAAACATTCATACTTGGGGCAAATGTTGAAATGCTATAGCTCCCCACCCCTTTGGATTTTCGACTTGAGAATTGCGGTGCAGGCTCTAGATGGCATGCACTAACCAGCCATGCAAAAAACAAGGGCTTAGGGCATGCTGAGTAGCTGGGAAAAATAAAAGAAGAGCATGTGCTTTCATGGGGAAACGCTCAAACATTCATACTTGGGGCAAATGTTGAAATGCTATAGCTCCCCACCCCTTTGGATTTTCGACTTGAGAATTGCGGTGCAGGCTCTAGATGGCATGCACTAACCAGCCATGCAAAAAACAAGGGCTTAGGGCATGCTGAGTAGCTGGGAAAAATAAAAGAAGAGCATGTGCTTTCATGGGGAAACGCTCAAACATTCATACTTGGGGCAAATGTTGAAATGCTATAGCTCCCCACCCCTTTGGATTTTCGACTTGAGAATTGCGGTGCAGGCTCTAGATGGCATGCACTAACCAGCCATGCAAAAAACAAGGGCTTAGGGCATGCTGAGTAGCTGGGAAAAATAAAAGAAGAGCATGTGCTTTCATGGGGAAACGCTCAAACATTCATACTTGGGGCAAATGTTGAAATGCTATAGCTCCCCACCCCTTTGGATTTTCGACTTGAGAATTGCGGTGCAGGCTCTAGATGGCATGCACTAACCAGCCATGCAAAAAACAAGGGCTTAGGGCATGCTGAGTAGCTGGGAAAAATAAAAGAAGAGCATGTGCTTTCATGGGGAAACGCTCAAACATTCATACTTGGGGCAAATGTTGAAATGCTATAGCTCCCCACCCCTTTGGATTTTCGACTTGAGAATTGCGGTGCAGGCTCTAGATGGCATGCACTAACCAGCCATGCAAAAAACAAGGGCTTAGGGCATGCTGAGTAGCTGGGAAAAATAAAAGAAGAGCATGTGCTTTCATGGGGAAACGCTCAAACATTCATACTTGGGGCAAATGTTGAAATGCTATAGCTCCCCACCCCTTTGGATTTTCGACTTGAGAATTGCGGTGCAGGCTCTAGATGGCATGCACTAACCAGCCATGCAAAAAACAAGGGCTTAGGGCATGCTGAGTAGCTGGGAAAAATAAAAGAAGAGCATGTGCTTTCATGGGGAAACGCTCAAACATTCATACTTGGGGCAAATGTTGAAATGCTATAGCTCCCCACCCCTTTGGATTTTCGACTTGAGAATTGCGGTGCAGGCTCTAGATGGCATGCACTAACCAGCCATGCAAAAAACAAGGGCTTAGGGCATGCTGAGTAGCTGGGAAAAATAAAAGAAGAGCATGTGCTTTCATGGGGAAACGCTCAAACATTCATACTTGGGGCAAATGTTGAAATGCTATAGCTCCCCACCCCTTTGGATTTTCGACTTGAGAATTGCGGTGCAGGCTCTAGATGGCATGCACTAACCAGCCATGCAAAAAACAAGGGCTTAGGGCATGCTGAGTAGCTGGGAAAAATAAAAGAAGAGCATGTGCTTTCATGGGGAAACGCTCAAACATTCATACTTGGGGCAAATGTTGAAATGCTATAGCTCCCCACCCCTTTGGATTTTCGACTTGAGAATTGCGGTGCAGGCTCTAGATGGCATGCACTAACCAGCCATGCAAAAAACAAGGGCTTAGGGCATGCTGAGTAGCTGGGAAAAATAAAAGAAGAGCATGTGCTTTCATGGGGAAACGCTCAAACATTCATACTTGGGGCAAATGTTGAAATGCTATAGCTCCCCACCCCTTTGGATTTTCGACTTGAGAATTGCGGTGCAGGCTCTAGATGGCATGCACTAACCAGCCATGCAAAAAACAAGGGCTTAGGGCATGCTGAGTAGCTGGGAAAAATAAAAGAAGAGCATGTGCTTTCATGGGGAAACGCTCAAACATTCATACTTGGGGCAAATGTTGAAATGCTATAGCTCCCCACCCCTTTGGATTTTCGACTTGAGAATTGCGGTGCAGGCTCTAGATGGCATGCACTAACCAGCCATGCAAAAAACAAGGGCTTAGGGCATGCTGAGTAGCTGGGAAAAATAAAAGAAGAGCATGTGCTTTCATGGGGAAACGCTCAAACATTCATACTTGGGGCAAATGTTGAAATGCTATAGCTCCCCACCCCTTTGGATTTTCGACTTGAGAATTGCGGTGCAGGCTCTAGATGGCATGCACTAACCAGCCATGCAAAAAACAAGGGCTTAGGGCATGCTGAGTAGCTGGGAAAAATAAAAGAAGAGCATGTGCTTTCATGGGGAAACGCTCAAACATTCATACTTGGGGCAAATGTTGAAATGCTATAGCTCCCCACCCCTTTGGATTTTCGACTTGAGAATTGCGGTGCAGGCTCTAGATGGCATGCACTAACCAGCCATGCAAAAAACAAGGGCTTAGGGCATGCTGAGTAGCTGGGAAAAATAAAAGAAGAGCATGTGCTTTCATGGGGAAACGCTCAAACATTCATACTTGGGGCAAATGTTGAAATGCTATAGCTCCCCACCCCTTTGGATTTTCGACTTGAGAATTGCGGTGCAGGCTCTAGATGGCATGCACTAACCAGCCATGCAAAAAACAAGGGCTTAGGGCATGCTGAGTAGCTGGGAAAAATAAAAGAAGAGCATGTGCTTTCATGGGGAAACGCTCAAACATTCATACTTGGGGCAAATGTTGAAATGCTATAGCTCCCCACCCCTTTGGATTTTCGACTTGAGAATTGCGGTGCAGGCTCTAGATGGCATGCACTAACCAGCCATGCAAAAAACAAGGGCTTAGGGCATGCTGAGTAGCTGGGAAAAATAAAAGAAGAGCATGTGCTTTCATGGGGAAACGCTCAAACATTCATACTTGGGGCAAATGTTGAAATGCTATAGCTCCCCACCCCTTTGGATTTTCGACTTGAGAATTGCGGTGCAGGCTCTAGATGGCATGCACTAACCAGCCATGCAAAAAACAAGGGCTTAGGGCATGCTGAGTAGCTGGGAAAAATAAAAGAAGAGCATGTGCTTTCATGGGGAAACGCTCAAACATTCATACTTGGGGCAAATGTTGAAATGCTATAGCTCCCCACCCCTTTGGATTTTCGACTTGAGAATTGCGGTGCAGGCTCTAGATGGCATGCACTAACCAGCCATGCAAAAAACAAGGGCTTAGGGCATGCTGAGTAGCTGGGAAAAATAAAAGAAGAGCATGTGCTTTCATGGGGAAACGCTCAAACATTCATACTTGGGGCAAATGTTGAAATGCTATAGCTCCCCACCCCTTTGGATTTTCGACTTGAGAATTGCGGTGCAGGCTCTAGATGGCATGCACTAACCAGCCATGCAAAAAACAAGGGCTTAGGGCATGCTGAGTAGCTGGGAAAAATAAAAGAAGAGCATGTGCTTTCATGGGGAAACGCTCAAACATTCATACTTGGGGCAAATGTTGAAATGCTATAGCTCCCCACCCCTTTGGATTTTCGACTTGAGAATTGCGGTGCAGGCTCTAGATGGCATGCACTAACCAGCCATGCAAAAAACAAGGGCTTAGGGCATGCTGAGTAGCTGGGAAAAATAAAAGAAGAGCATGTGCTTTCATGGGGAAACGCTCAAACATTCATACTTGGGGCAAATGTTGAAATGCTATAGCTCCCCACCCCTTTGGATTTTCGACTTGAGAATTGCGGTGCAGGCTCTAGATGGCATGCACTAACCAGCCATGCAAAAAACAAGGGCTTAGGGCATGCTGAGTAGCTGGGAAAAATAAAAGAAGAGCATGTGCTTTCATGGGGAAACGCTCAAACATTCATACTTGGGGCAAATGTTGAAATGCTATAGCTCCCCACCCCTTTGGATTTTCGACTTGAGAATTGCGGTGCAGGCTCTAGATGGCATGCACTAACCAGCCATGCAAAAAACAAGGGCTTAGGGCATGCTGAGTAGCTGGGAAAAATAAAAGAAGAGCATGTGCTTTCATGGGGAAACGCTCAAACATTCATACTTGGGGCAAATGTTGAAATGCTATAGCTCCCCACCCCTTTGGATTTTCGACTTGAGAATTGCGGTGCAGGCTCTAGATGGCATGCACTAACCAGCCATGCAAAAAACAAGGGCTTAGGGCATGCTGAGTAGCTGGGAAAAATAAAAGAAGAGCATGTGCTTTCATGGGGAAACGCTCAAACATTCATACTTGGGGCAAATGTTGAAATGCTATAGCTCCCCACCCCTTTGGATTTTCGACTTGAGAATTGCGGTGCAGGCTCTAGATGGCATGCACTAACCAGCCATGCAAAAAACAAGGGCTTAGGGCATGCTGAGTAGCTGGGAAAAATAAAAGAAGAGCATGTGCTTTCATGGGGAAACGCTCAAACATTCATACTTGGGGCAAATGTTGAAATGCTATAGCTCCCCACCCCTTTGGATTTTCGACTTGAGAATTGCGGTGCAGGCTCTAGATGGCATGCACTAACCAGCCATGCAAAAAACAAGGGCTTAGGGCATGCTGAGTAGCTGGGAAAAATAAAAGAAGAGCATGTGCTTTCATGGGGAAACGCTCAAACATTCATACTTGGGGCAAATGTTGAAATGCTATAGCTCCCCACCCCTTTGGATTTTCGACTTGAGAATTGCGGTGCAGGCTCTAGATGGCATGCACTAACCAGCCATGCAAAAAAAAGGGCTTAGGGCATGCTGAGTAGCTGGGAAAAATAAAAGAAGAGCATGTGCTTTCATGGGGAAACGCTCAAACATTCATACTTGGGGCAAATGTTGAAATGCTATAGCTCCCCACCCCTTTGGATTTTCGACTTGAGAATTGCGGTGCAGGCTCTAGATGGCATGCACTAACCAGCCATGCAAAAAACAAGGGCTTAGGGCATGCTGAGTAGCTGGGAAAAATAAAAGAAGAGCATGTGCTTTCATGGGGAAACGCTCAAACATTCATACTTGGGGCAAATGTTGAAATGCTATAGCTCCCCACCCCTTTGGATTTTCGACTTGAGAATTGCGGTGCAGGCTCTAGATGGCATGCACTAACCAGCCATGCAAAAAACAAGGGCTTAGGGCATGCTGAGTAGCTGGGAAAAATAAAAGAAGAGCATGTGCTTTCATGGGGAAACGCTCAAACATTCATACTTGGGGCAAATGTTGAAATGCTATAGCTCCCCACCCCTTTGGATTTTCGACTTGAGAATTGCGGTGCAGGCTCTAGATGGCATGCACTAACCAGCCATGCAAAAAACAAGGGCTTAGGGCATGCTGAGTAGCTGGGAAAAATAAAAGAAGAGCATGTGCTTTCATGGGGAAACGCTCAAACATTCATACTTGGGGCAAATGTTGAAATGCTATAGCTCCCCACCCCTTTGGATTTTCGACTTGAGAATTGCGGTGCAGGCTCTAGATGGCATGCACTAACCAGCCATGCAAAAAACAAGGGCTTAGGGCATGCTGAGTAGCTGGGAAAAATAAAAGAAGAGCATGTGCTTTCATGGGGAAACGCTCAAACATTCATACTTGGGGCAAATGTTGAAATGCTATAGCTCCCCACCCCTTTGGATTTTCGACTTGAGAATTGCGGTGCAGGCTCTAGATGGCATGCACTAACCAGCCATGCAAAAAACAAGGGCTTAGGGCATGCTGAGTAGCTGGGAAAAATAAAAGAAGAGCATGTGCTTTCATGGGGAAACGCTCAAACATTCATACTTGGGGCAAATGTTGAAATGCTATAGCTCCCCACCCCTTTGGATTTTCGACTTGAGAATTGCGGTGCAGGCTCTAGATGGCATGCACTAACCAGCCATGCAAAAAACAAGGGCTTAGGGCATGCTGAGTAGCTGGGAAAAATAAAAGAAGAGCATGTGCTTTCATGGGGAAACGCTCAAACATTCATACTTGGGGCAAATGTTGAAATGCTATAGCTCCCCACCCCTTTGGATTTTCGACTTGAGAATTGCGGTGCAGGCTCTAGATGGCATGCACTAACCAGCCATGCAAAAAACAAGGGCTTAGGGCATGCTGAGTAGCTGGGAAAAATAAAAGAAGAGCATGTGCTTTCATGGGGAAACGCTCAAACATTCATACTTGGGGCAAATGTTGAAATGCTATAGCTCCCCACCCCTTTGGATTTTCGACTTGAGAATTGCGGTGCAGGCTCTAGATGGCATGCACTAACCAGCCATGCAAAAAACAAGGGCTTAGGGCATGCTGAGTAGCTGGGAAAAATAAAAGAAGAGCATGTGCTTTCATGGGGAAACGCTCAAACATTCATACTTGGGGCAAATGTTGAAATGCTATAGCTCCCCACCCCTTTGGATTTTCGACTTGAGAATTGCGGTGCAGGCTCTAGATGGCATGCACTAACCAGCCATGCAAAAAACAAGGGCTTAGGGCATGCTGAGTAGCTGGGAAAAATAAAAGAAGAGCATGTGCTTTCATGGGGAAACGCTCAAACATTCATACTTGGGGCAAATGTTGAAATGCTATAGCTCCCCACCCCTTTGGATTTTCGACTTGAGAATTGCGGTGCAGGCTCTAGATGGCATGCACTAACCAGCCATGCAAAAAACAAGGGCTTAGGGCATGCTGAGTAGCTGGGAAAAATAAAAGAAGAGCATGTGCTTTCATGGGGAAACGCTCAAACATTCATACTTGGGGCAAATGTTGAAATGCTATAGCTCCCCACCCCTTTGGATTTTCGACTTGAGAATTGCGGTGCAGGCTCTAGATGGCATGCACTAACCAGCCATGCAAAAAACAAGGGCTTAGGGCATGCTGAGTAGCTGGGAAAAATAAAAGAAGAGCATGTGCTTTCATGGGGAAACGCTCAAACATTCATACTTGGGGCAAATGTTGAAATGCTATAGCTCCCCACCCCTTTGGATTTTCGACTTGAGAATTGCGGTGCAGGCTCTAGATGGCATGCACTAACCAGCCATGCAAAAAACAAGGGCTTAGGGCATGCTGAGTAGCTGGGAAAAATAAAAGAAGAGCATGTGCTTTCATGGGGAAACGCTCAAACATTCATACTTGGGGCAAATGTTGAAATGCTATAGCTCCCCACCCCTTTGGATTTTCGACTTGAGAATTGCGGTGCAGGCTCTAGATGGCATGCACTAACCAGCCATGCAAAAAACAAGGGCTTAGGGCATGCTGAGTAGCTGGGAAAAATAAAAGAAGAGCATGTGCTTTCATGGGGAAACGCTCAAACATTCATACTTGGGGCAAATGTTGAAATGCTATAGCTCCCCACCCCTTTGGATTTTCGACTTGAGAATTGCGGTGCAGGCTCTAGATGGCATGCACTAACCAGCCATGCAAAAAACAAGGGCTTAGGGCATGCTGAGTAGCTGGGAAAAATAAAAGAAGAGCATGTGCTTTCATGGGGAAACGCTCAAACATTCATACTTGGGGCAAATGTTGAAATGCTATAGCTCCCCACCCCTTTGGATTTTCGACTTGAGAATTGCGGTGCAGGCTCTAGATGGCATGCACTAACCAGCCATGCAAAAAACAAGGGCTTAGGGCATGCTGAGTAGCTGGGAAAAATAAAAGAAGAGCATGTGCTTTCATGGGGAAACGCTCAAACATTCATACTTGGGGCAAATGTTGAAATGCTATAGCTCCCCACCCCTTTGGATTTTCGACTTGAGAATTGCGGTGCAGGCTCTAGATGGCATGCACTAACCAGCCATGCAAAAAACAAGGGCTTAGGGCATGCTGAGTAGCTGGGAAAAATAAAAGAAGAGCATGTGCTTTCATGGGGAAACGCTCAAACATTCATACTTGGGGCAAATGTTGAAATGCTATAGCTCCCCACCCCTTTGGATTTTCGACTTGAGAATTGCGGTGCAGGCTCTAGATGGCATGCACTAACCAGCCATGCAAAAAACAAGGGCTTAGGGCATGCTGAGTAGCTGGGAAAAATAAAAGAAGAGCATGTGCTTTCATGGGGAAACGCTCAAACATTCATACTTGGGGCAAATGTTGAAATGCTATAGCTCCCCACCCCTTTGGATTTTCGACTTGAGAATTGCGGTGCAGGCTCTAGATGGCATGCACTAACCAGCCATGCAAAAAACAAGGGCTTAGGGCATGCTGAGTAGCTGGGAAAAATAAAAGAAGAGCATGTGCTTTCATGGGGAAACGCTCAAACATTCATACTTGGGGCAAATGTTGAAATGCTATAGCTCCCCACCCCTTTGGATTTTCGACTTGAGAATTGCGGTGCAGGCTCTAGATGGCATGCACTAACCAGCCATGCAAAAAACAAGGGCTTAGGGCATGCTGAGTAGCTGGGAAAAATAAAAGAAGAGCATGTGCTTTCATGGGGAAACGCTCAAACATTCATACTTGGGGCAAATGTTGAAATGCTATAGCTCCCCACCCCTTTGGATTTTCGACTTGAGAATTGCGGTGCAGGCTCTAGATGGCATGCACTAACCAGCCATGCAAAAAACAAGGGCTTAGGGCATGCTGAGTAGCTGGGAAAAATAAAAGAAGAGCATGTGCTTTCATGGGGAAACGCTCAAACATTCATACTTGGGGCAAATGTTGAAATGCTATAGCTCCCCACCCCTTTGGATTTTCGACTTGAGAATTGCGGTGCAGGCTCTAGATGGCATGCACTAACCAGCCATGCAAAAAACAAGGGCTTAGGGCATGCTGAGTAGCTGGGAAAAATAAAAGAAGAGCATGTGCTTTCATGGGGAAACGCTCAAACATTCATACTTGGGGCAAATGTTGAAATGCTATAGCTCCCCACCCCTTTGGATTTTCGACTTGAGAATTGCGGTGCAGGCTCTAGATGGCATGCACTAACCAGCCATGCAAAAAAAAGGGCTTAGGGCATGCTGAGTAGCTGGGAAAAATAAAAGAAGAGCATGTGCTTTCATGGGGAAACGCTCAAACATTCATACTTGGGGCAAATGTTGAAATGCTATAGCTCCCCACCCCTTTGGATTTTCGACTTGAGAATTGCGGTGCAGGCTCTAGATGGCATGCACTAACCAGCCATGCAAAAAACAAGGGCTTAGGGCATGCTGAGTAGCTGGGAAAAATAAAAGAAGAGCATGTGCTTTCATGGGAAACGCTCAAACATTCATACTTGGGGCAAATGTTGAAATGCTATAGCTCCCCACCCCTTTGGATTTTCGACTTGAGAATTGCGGTGCAGGCTCTAGATGGCATGCACTAACCAGCCATGCAAAAAACAAGGGCTTAGGGCATGCTGAGTAGCTGGGAAAAATAAAAGAAGAGCATGTGCTTTCATGGGGAAACGCTCAAACATTCATACTTGGGGCAAATGTTGAAATGCTATAGCTCCCCACCCCTTTGGATTTTCGACTTGAGAATTGCGGTGCAGGCTCTAGATGGCATGCACTAACCAGCCATGCAAAAAACAAGGGCTTAGGGCATACTGAGTAGCTGGGAAAAATAAAAGAAGAGCATGTGCTTTCATGGGGAAACGCTCAAACATTCATACTTGGGGCAAATGTTGAAATGCTATAGCTCCCCACCCCTTTGGATTTTCGACTTGAGAATTGCGGTGCAGGCTCTAGATGGCATGCACTAACCAGCCATGCAAAAAACAAGGGCTTAGGGCATGCTGAGTAGCTGGGAAAAATAAAAGAAGAGCATGTGCTTTCATGGGGAAACGCTCAAACATTCATACTTGGGGCAAATGTTGAAATGCTATAGCTCCCCACCCCTTTGGATTTTCGACTTGAGAATTGCGGTGCAGGCTCTAGATGGCATGCACTAACCAGCCATGCAAAAAACAAGGGCTTAGGGCATGCTGAGTAGCTGGGAAAAATAAAAGAAGAGCATGTGCTTTCATGGGAAACGCTCAAACATTCATACTTGGGGCAAATGTTGAAATGCTATAGCTCCCCACCCCTTTGGATTTTCGACTTGAGAATTGCGGTGCAGGCTCTAGATGGCATGCACTAACCAGCCATGCAAAAAACAAGGGCTTAGGGCATGCTGAGTAGCTGGGAAAAATAAAAGAAGAGCATGTGCTTTCATGGGAAACGCTCAAACATTCATACTTGGGGCAAATGTTGAAATGCTATAGCTCCCCACCCCTTTGGATTTTCGACTTGAGAATTGCGGTGCAGGCTCTAGATGGCATGCACTAACCAGCCATGCAAAAAAAAGGGCTTAGGGCATGCTGAGTAGCTGGGAAAAATAAAAGAAGAGCATGTGCTTTCATGGGGAAACGCTCAAACATTCATACTTGGGGCAAATGTTGAAATGCTATAGCTCCCCACCCCTTTGGATTTTCGACTTGAGAATTGCGGTGCAGGCTCTAGATGGCATGCACTAACCAGCCATGCAAAAAACAAGGGCTTAGGGTGTTGTGTGATGTCATCATATGCTATCACATTCTGTCTGCCTCCCATCCATTTTTTCAACTTGCATGTGTGGTTTGAACGTGTGCAAGAATTTGTGTGTGGTGTGTTCTGGAGTTTGGGAATGTGTTTTGTGTTATTCTGTCTGAGCAGGTATTTGTGATGATAGATCTTGAGAAGATCTTTCCGACGCAACAAGAATCGCTTCAATCGGAGCAAGAACGCGAAAGCTATGAAGATTCAAAGTTCATGAGCTTGCGTTACAATTGCGGCGGTTACAAAGTGAAGTTGTGGGGTGACTTTATATGGAGTTGGGACCTTTGGGGTTGGGGAAATTTGTCACTCTACTGTAACAGCTGCAAATTGGTTGGGAACAACCAAGCTAGGTTGGCAAGGGTGGCCAACTTGGATGGATTGGTTGGGAAGGGACAAAGGTCAAAGTTGGGGTTCCTATAGGGAGGGAATCTTTGTGCTTATGGGGTTTCCTTGGTTGGGGACTCTCTTGGGACCTTCCCTCTCATCCCTCTCTTCTATCCCAACCTTTCTCTTGCTCCTTTAATTCCTTGTGAGATTCTTGAACTTTGATTGAACTTTTGAGATTGAGTTAAGTTCTCCTCCTACAGCTTACCCCCTAGTGCGTCGAAAGCCATAGCGTCGCGAATACTTCATCAATCAACATGATTCAAATTGGGAACGGTAGCTGAGATTAAGAGCTACAACATATCCAAGTTTCGCGACATTCCAACGGCTAGTTTTTGTCGACGTCGTTTCTTGTGAAGACGACTTTTCTGTCCAGAATTTCGGATTTATATTTTGAGTAATTCTAGCTCCTAAGTTCACCTAGACTCCGTCCTTAATCCTAACAAGTGGTATCAGAGCAATATTAAGGACATTGAGAGGAGTCTACAGAAGTTGAAGACCCTTCTAGACCCACCATGGCCTGTGGGTGTGCCTAAGTGGTGTTCTAAAGGTTGGATGTGTCTTCCGCTAAGGGGAAACTCTGCCGAAATTTCGTGGACGCCGACACTTGTGAAAATATCGAGGGAGCTGAGTGTGGACAGCAAAGGGGAGCTGAAATTCGTCATTTCTCAAGGAGAAGATGAATGAGAGAGGAGGAGATGCTAATGGAAGAGGAGCTGTAGCTGAGAAGACAAGTGAGCCGCCGCCATCAAAAGTTGAAGCTTTGGATGGCTCCAACTATGAGGAATGGAGCGGACGGATGAGGAGTGCCTTCAAACGCTACAAGCTACTGAAGATTGCTGTTGGGGAAGAGAAGATGCCGGAAGAAGGCGAAGCACGTGAACGGTGGATTGAGAAAAGCGCGGTGCTTTTCGACCTCATCCTTCAATCGGTCAACAAGGAGATGTTCGAGCACATCAAGGATCTTGTGGAAGCGGATGATTCGGGTCCAAGGGCGTGGAAACTACTACGCGATGTGATTCAGCCCAACACTCTCCGATGGTGATCGTGCTCGAGAAGGAACTTGCTGCCATCTCCATGCGACCAGGGGACGATGTGAAGCCGGTCCTTGACAAGATCAAGGACACCTATGCAAGGATGGCAGCAGCGGGCAGCAGTGTATCTCAGCTGCAGCAGTGCACCAAGATCATCTCGGTGTTGGACAACTCTTGGGACAACCTCATCCCCACCCTCAACTCTCAGCAAGATCAATGGACACCTGAGTGGCTAAGGCAGCAGATTCTGCAGGAGGACTTCCGCAGACGCCATGTGGGAGGCGGTGCTGCCACTAAGACTGCTGAGGGGTATGGAGCTGCAGGGCGCGGCAGAGGAAGAGGGGGTTGGAGAGGCCGAGGCCGTGGGAGAAGCTTTGGCAGAGGTAGAGGCCGAGGTGACTATAATGAGGGGCATGGGAGCTCTAGTGGCAGGGGGAGTACCAGAATGGAGGGCACCTGCTGGTACTGCAAGAAGGTCGGGCATCCTTGGTTCAAGTGCTTCAGCAGGCCGGAGGGATGGTCACCTCCAGGCATGAAGCCGCCCAGTGGTGAACGCGCACAAGGTGGCGCTGTGCAAGGCTCAGGTGCACAAGGTGAAGGTGCACAAGGTAATGCCTATCCTGGGATGTTTCTCATGGTTGAGGATGTGCATGGGCATGAGGGTGATGTGGGATCTGTGGGAAAGGTTGTGATGCACCCTCTCACGCACTGGGTGATTGATTCAGGTTGCACCAGTCACATGACCCCACGGGCAGATTTGCTTGATGAGGTAAAACCCCCTGGGAAGATCAAGTATGTGGCAGCAGCGTCAGGTGCTTTGCTCCCCGTGATTGGTGTTGGAAATGCCAAGGTTAAGGGAGCTAATGGGGAGCTTGTGGGGCTTGGGAATGTTCTGCTGGTTGAAGGCTTGTCTGCTAACCTTCTCTCTGTGCGGCGACTGCAGAAGAGCAAGGCCGAAGTGACCTTTGGACCAACCAGCTGCCGTGCTAAGCTTGGGAAGAAGGTGCTGTGGAGTCTGGAAGAGGAGACCAGCTGCATCAAGGACCTGTGGCAGCTGCCCATCATCCCATGGAATGGGAAGACTCCAACAGCAGCAACGGCAGCAGCGGCAAAGGCAACAGCAGGAGGAGATGCAACTGCACCAACTGATGGGGTCCTGGAAGCAGTCAAGAAAGTGCAGAAGCAGCAGACACATGGTGAGGTGCTTGCTGGTGTGGATGCGAGTGCGGCATGGGCTAAGGCTTCATCAAGGAGTGGAGAGGCCGATTGGGAGACATGGCATGAGAGGTTGTGTCATGTGAACTTCCCTATGCTGCAGAAGTTGGTGAAGAATGGGAGCCTGAAGGGCTTGGAGGTGAAAGGGGAAGTGAAGGAGATTGGGAGCTGCCCTACATGCTTGGAGACCAAGTTCTCCAAGTTCCCCTTCAACAGCACTACAGGACCAGCCAAGACCCCACTTGCACTTGTGCACATGGATGTGGTGGGGCCCACAAGAGCCCCTTCCCTCTCAGGCAGCCGCTATTTCTTGACAATTGTGGATGACCACACTCGGGCAGTGTGGGTTTACCCTTTGAAGAGCAAGGGGGAGGTGGCAGCGGCTGTCCTTAAGGAGTGGATGCCTAGAGCTCAGAGGGAATGCGGATACAAGGTGAAGGTGATCCGCAGTGACAATGGTGGGGAGTTCATTGGAGCTGATTTTGAGGGGGAGTTGAAGAGGAAGGGGATCCAGCATCAACTGA
This sequence comes from Closterium sp. NIES-67, assembly GCA_027943415.1. Taxonomy (NCBI): domain Eukaryota; kingdom Viridiplantae; phylum Streptophyta; class Zygnematophyceae; order Desmidiales; family Closteriaceae; genus Closterium; species Closterium sp. NIES-67. The sequence continues at coordinate 12,710 of BQMB01001704.1, read as the reverse complement.
CAGTGCCCTACAACCCGCAGCAGAATGGCGTGGCTGAGAGGTTCAACAGGACCCTGCAGGAGGGGGCACGCACTCTCCTTGGGCGTGCAGGGCTGCCTGATCCGTTTTGGGTGTCTGCACTGAGGCAGGTCGCCCTTGTGAAGAACAGGGTGCTGGCTACAGTTGGAGATAAGGAGTGGATCCCATATGTCAAGTGGTATGGGAGTGCTCCAGCTGTGAACATGCTGAGGGCATTTGGGTGCATGGTGGTGTTTCATGTGCCTAAGGAGAAAAGGGGGAAGTTGGAGGCTTCTGGAAGATGGGGTGTGCACTTGGGGATTGCAAAGGATCACAAGGGGTGGCTGCTATGGGACTTGACCACCCAGAAGTTGACAGTGTCAAGGGATGTGAAGTTTCTTGAGTCCCTGTACTACAAGGAATGGAAGCAGCAGCAACAGAAGCTTCCATCTACACCGCTCATTGTGGAGGCAGATGAGGTGCAGCAGCCTTCAAGACAGGTGGAGGTTGCAGTGTCAGAGGAGGAGATGTCTGGGGTGACTGAGGAAGGGGGAGCAGCTGAAGTAGAGCAGCAGCAGCAGCAGCATGAGTCTCCACCTCGAGTTCCACACCCGCCTGAGCGTCCTAGGAGGGATGTGCGCCCTCCTGTGAGGCTGACCTATGGGGGAAGAGGCAAGCCAAATGTGGTGCAGGCTGGGAGTGTGGTTGAGCAGATTGAGGAAGATGAGATCGCTCACTGCTACTGGGCACCAATCCCTGAGCCCAAGACTCGAGAGGAGGCCTTGAATGGACCAAATGGGGAGAAGTGGAAGGCGAGTGAGGATGAGGAGTTCGGGTCCCTGATTGAGAACGAGACATGGGACCTGTGTGACTTGCCTCCTGGAAAGAAGGCAATCACTTCCAAGATGATCTACAGGCACAAGTATGGACCTGAAGGGGAGCTGACCCGCTACAAGTCTAGGCTTGTGGCACGGGGGTTTCAGCAGACAAAGGGGAAGGACTATGATGAGGTGTTTGCTCCTGTGGGGAAAGGAACAACACTGAGGGTGCTGTTGGCGATAGCTGCACTCCTGGGATGGAAGATACGGCAGATGGACATTGTGACTGCCTTTCTGAATGGGATCATTCTGGAGGAGGTGTACATGAAGCAGCCAGAGGGGCTGGATGACGGGAGCGGCAGGGTCTGCAGGCTGAAGAAGGCCATCTATGGCCTTAAGCAGGCGCCTCGTGCATGGTATCACAAGTTGGAGGAGGCGCTGTTGGCTGGGGGTTTCAAGAAGAGTGAGTGTGACCCCAGCCTGTTCCTGCTGCAGGAGAAGGATGAAATCCTCATGCTCTTGGTGTATGTGGATGATATCCTTCTCTTTTCTGCATCCACTGCTTTGCTGGACAGCGCAGAGCAGATGCTGGAGATGCAGTTCAAGTGCTCCAAGATGGGTGAGGTGAAGTACTACTTGGGGATGCACGTGGAGAGAGATGTGGAAAAGGGTGTGCTGAGGTTGCACCAGAGGAAGTACTGTGAGGGGCTGGCTGAGAAGTATGGGCTGCAAGATGGGGGAAAGCCAGCAACACCACTACCTTCAGGGTTTACTGTGGAGCCATGTGCTGATGAGGAGGTAGTGGGTGAGAGTGACAGGAAGCTGTTTCATTCGATGGTTGGGTCGCTGAATTATGCTGCAAATCATACACGGCCTGACATTGCATTTGCTACATCACGATTGGCTAGTGTGGTCTCACGCCCTAGTCATGAGCAGCTGGAAGCGGCCAAGAGGTTGGTCCGCTATGTGAGTGCTACGGCATCAGTGGGATTGGAGTACAGTGGAGTGAGGCAGCGGTTGCAGAGAGGTGCTGCAGATGTGAAGAGTGGAGAGATGCTCTTGAGTTGCTATACTGACGCTAGCTTCAACTCAGTGAAAGCGGATGGCACCAGCATTGGGGGTTATGTGTGCTTGCTAGGAGGTGGTGCTGTGAGCTGGCGCAGCAAGAAGCAGAATGAGGTGGGATTGTCCTCATGTGAGACTGAGTACATGGCCTTACACCATGGGGCCAAGGAAGTAGTGTGGCTAAGGCGTTTGTTGGAGGAGTTGGGAGTTGGTCAGGAGAAGCCGACAGTTGTGTTTTGTGACAATGAGTCCGCTGTGAAGCTCGCCAAGAATGCTTGTCTGCATGGGCTGACAAAACACATAAGGCCTAAGTGGCATTGGGTGAGGAGACTCCTTGATAAGGAGGTGCGGCTGGAGATAGTGAAGACCCATCAGCAGGCAGCAGATATTTTCACTAAGCGTCTGGCGGAGGCGGATCATTGGAAGGGCATGAAGCTTGCTGGGATGAGTGTGCATTGAGTATGCATGCTTGAGATGTGGTATGGTGGATGATGGTTGGCAGCCAGAGGGGGAGATTGTTGTGTGATGTCATCATATGCTATCACATTCTGTCTGCCTCCCATCCCTTGTTTCAATTCGTATGTATGGTTTGACTGTGTGTGAAAGAATTTGTGTGTGGTGTGTTCTGGAGTTTGGGAATGTGTTTTGTGTTATTCTGTCTGAGCAGGTATTTGTGATGATAGATCTTGAGAAGATCTTTCCGACGCAACAAGAATCGCTTCAATCGGAGCAAGAACGCGAAAGCTATGAAGATTCAAAGTTCATGAGCTTGCGTTACAATTGCGGCGGTTACAAAGTGAAGTTGTGGGGTGACTTTATATGGAGTTGGGACCTTTGGGGTTGGGGAAATTTGTCACTCTACTGTAACAGCTGCAAATTGGTTGGGAACAACCAAGCTAGGTTGGCAAGGGTGGCCAACTTGGATGGATTGGTTGGGAAGGGACAAAGGTCAAAGTTGAGGTTCCTATAGGGAGGGAATCTTTGTGCTTATGGGGTTTCCTTGGTTGGGGACTCTCTTGGGACCTTCCCTCTCATCCCTCTCTATCTATCCCAACCTTTCTCTTGCTCCTTCTAATTCCTTGTGAGATTCTTGAACTTTGATTGAACTTTTTGAGATTGAGTTAAGTTCTCCTCCTACAGCTTACCCCCTAATGCGTCGAAAGCCATAGCGTCGCGAATACTTCATCAATCAACATGATTCAAATTGGGAACGGTAGCTGAGATCAAGAGCTACAACATATCCAAGTTTCGCGACATTCCAACGGCTAGTTTTCTGTCGACGTCGTTTCTTGTGAAGACGACTTTTCTGTCCAGAATTTCGGATTTATATTTTGAGTAATTCTAGCTCCTAAGTTCACCTAGACTCCGTCCTTAATCCTAACATAGGGCATGCTGAGTAGCTGGGAAAAATAAAAGAAGAGCATGTGCTTTCATGGGGAAGCGCTCAAACATTCATACTTGGGGCAAATGTTGAAATGCTATAGCTCCCCACCCCTTTGGATTTTCGACTTGAGAATTGCGGTGCAGGCTCTAGATGGCATGCACTAACCAGCCATGCAAAAAAAAAGGGCTTAGGGCATGCTGAGTAGCTGGGAAAAATAAAAGAAGAGCATGTGCTTTCATGGGGAAACGCTCAAACATTCATACTTGGGGCAAATGTTGAAATGCTATAGCTCCCCACCCCTTTGGATTTTCGACTTGAGAATTGCGGTGCAGGCTCTAGATGGCATGCACTAACCAGCCATGCAAAAAACAAGGGCTTAGGGCATGCTGAGTAGCTGGGAAAAATAAAAGAAGAGCATGTGCTTTCATGGGGAAACGCTCAAACATTCATACTTGGGGCAAATGTTGAAATGCTATAGCTCCCCACCCCTTTGGATTTTCGACTTGAGAATTGCGGTGCAGGCTCTAGATGGCATGCACTAACCAGCCATGCAAAAAACAAGGGCTTAGGGCATGCTGAGTAGCTGGGAAAAATAAAAGAAGAGCATGTGCTTTCATGGGGAAACGCTCAAACATTCATACTTGGGGCAAATGTTGAAATGCTATAGCTCCCCACCCCTTTGGATTTTCGACTTGAGAATTGCGGTGCAGGCTCTAGATGGCATGCACTAACCAGCCATGCAAAAAACAAGGGCTTAGGGCATGCTGAGTAGCTGGGAAAAATAAAAGAAGAGCATGTGCTTTCATGGGGAAACGCTCAAACATTCATACTTGGGGCAAATGTTGAAATGCTATAGCTCCCCACCCCTTTGGATTTTCGACTTGAGAATTGCGGTGCAGGCTCTAGATGGCATGCACTAACCAGCCATGCAAAAAACAAGGGCTTAGGGCATGCTGAGTAGCTGGGAAAAATAAAAGAAGAGCATGTGCTTTCATGGGGAAACGCTCAAACATTCATACTTGGGGCAAATGTTGAAATGCTATAGCTCCCCACCCCTTTGGATTTTCGACTTGAGAATTGCGGTGCAGGCTCTAGATGGCATGCACTAACCAGCCATGCAAAAAACAAGGGCTTAGGGCATGCTGAGTAGCTGGGAAAAATAAAAGAAGAGCATGTGCTTTCATGGGGAAACGCTCAAACATTCATACTTGGGGCAAATGTTGAAATGCTATAGCTCCCCACCCCTTTGGATTTTCGACTTGAGAATTGCGGTGCAGGCTCTAGATGGCATGCACTAACCAGCCATGCAAAAAACAAGGGCTTAGGGCATGCTGAGTAGCTGGGAAAAATAAAAGAAGAGCATGTGCTTTCATGGGGAAACGCTCAAACATTCATACTTGGGGCAAATGTTGAAATGCTATAGCTCCCCACCCCTTTGGATTTTCGACTTGAGAATTGCGGTGCAGGCTCTAGATGGCATGCACTAACCAGCCATGCAAAAAAAAGGGCTTAGGGCATGCTGAGTAGCTGGGAAAAATAAAAGAAGAGCATGTGCTTTCATGGGGAAACGCTCAAACATTCATACTTGGGGCAAATGTTGAAATGCTATAGCTCCCCACCCCTTTGGATTTTCGACTTGAGAATTGCGGTGCAGGCTCTAGATGGCATGCACTAACCAGCCATGCAAAAAACAAGGGCTTAGGGCATGCTGAGTAGCTGGGAAAAATAAAAGAAGAGCATGTGCTTTCATGGGGAAACGCTCAAACATTCATACTTGGGGCAAATGTTGAAATGCTATAGCTCCCCACCCCTTTGGATTTTCGACTTGAGAATTGCGGTGCAGGCTCTAGATGGCATGCACTAACCAGCCATGCAAAAAAAAGGGCTTAGGGCATGCTGAGTAGCTGGGAAAAATAAAAGAAGAGCATGTGCTTTCATGGGGAAACGCTCAAACATTCATACTTGGGGCAAATGTTGAAATGCTATAGCTCCCCACCCCTTTGGATTTTCGACTTGAGAATTGCGGTGCAGGCTCTAGATGGCATGCACTAACCAGCCATGCAAAAAACAAGGGCTTAGGGCATGCTGAGTAGCTGGGAAAAATAAAAGAAGAGCATGTGCTTTCATGGGGAAACGCTCAAACATTCATACTTGGGGCAAATGTTGAAATGCTATAGCTCCCCACCCCTTTGGATTTTCGACTTGAGAATTGCGGTGCAGGCTCTAGATGGCATGCACTAACCAGCCATGCAAAAAACAAGGGCTTAGGGCATGCTGAGTAGCTGGGAAAAATAAAAGAAGAGCATGTGCTTTCATGGGGAAACGCTCAAACATTCATACTTGGGGCAAATGTTGAAATGCTATAGCTCCCCACCCCTTTGGATTTTCGACTTGAGAATTGCGGTGCAGGCTCTAGATGGCATGCACTAACCAGCCATGCAAAAAACAAGGGCTTAGGGCATGCTGAGTAGCTGGGAAAAATAAAAGAAGAGCATGTGCTTTCATGGGGAAACGCTCAAACATTCATACTTGGGGCAAATGTTGAAATGCTATAGCTCCCCACCCCTTTGGATTTTCGACTTGAGAATTGCGGTGCAGGCTCTAGATGGCATGCACTAACCAGCCATGCAAAAAAACAAGGGCTTAGGGCATGCTGAGTAGCTGGGAAAAATAAAAGAAGAGCATGTGCTTTCATGGGGAAACGCTCAAACATTCATACTTGGGGCAAATGTTGAAATGCTATAGCTCCCCACCCCTTTGGATTTTCGACTTGAGAATTGCGGTGCAGGCTCTAGATGGCATGCACTAACCAGCCATGCAAAAAACAAGGGCTTAGGGCATGCTGAGTAGCTGGGAAAAATAAAAGAAGAGCATGTGCTTTCATGGGGAAACGCTCAAACATTCATACTTGGGGCAAATGTTGAAATGCTATAGCTCCCCACCCCTTTGGATTTTCGACTTGAGAATTGCGGTGCAGGCTCTAGATGGCATGCACTAACCAGCCATGCAAAAAACAAGGGCTTAGGGCATGCTGAGTAGCTGGGAAAAATAAAAGAAGAGCATGTGCTTTCATGGGGAAACGCTCAAACATTCATACTTGGGGCAAATGTTGAAATGCTATAGCTCCCCACCCCTTTGGATTTTCGACTTGAGAATTGCGGTGCAGGCTCTAGATGGCATGCACTAACCAGCCATGCAAAAAACAAGGGCTTAGGGCATGCTGAGTAGCTGGGAAAAATAAAAGAAGAGCATGTGCTTTCATGGGGAAACGCTCAAACATTCATACTTGGGGCAAATGTTGAAATGCTATAGCTCCCCACCCCTTTGGATTTTCGACTTGAGAATTGCGGTGCAGGCTCTAGATGGCATGCACTAACCAGCCATGCAAAAAACAAGGGCTTAGGGCATGCTGAGTAGCTGGGAAAAATAAAAGAAGAGCATGTGCTTTCATGGGGAAACGCTCAAACATTCATACTTGGGGCAAATGTTGAAATGCTATAGCTCCCCACCCCTTTGGATTTTCGACTTGAGAATTGCGGTGCAGGCTCTAGATGGCATGCACTAACCAGCCATGCAAAAAAACAAGGGCTTAGGGCATGCTGAGTAGCTGGGAAAAATAAAAGAAGAGCATGTGCTTTCATGGGGAAACGCTCAAACATTCATACTTGGGGCAAATGTTGAAATGCTATAGCTCCCCACCCCTTTGGATTTTCGACTTGAGAATTGCGGTGCAGGCTCTAGATGGCATGCACTAACCAGCCATGCAAAAAACAAGGGCTTAGGGCATGCTGAGTAGCTGGGAAAAATAAAAGAAGAGCATGTGCTTTCATGGGGAAACGCTCAAACATTCATACTTGGGGCAAATGTTGAAATGCTATAGCTCCCCACCCCTTTGGATTTTCGACTTGAGAATTGCGGTGCAGGCTCTAGATGGCATGCACTAACCAGCCATGCAAAAAACAAGGGCTTAGGGCATGCTGAGTAGCTGGGAAAAATAAAAGAAGAGCATGTGCTTTCATGGGGAAACGCTCAAACATTCATACTTGGGGCAAATGTTGAAATGCTATAGCTCCCCACCCCTTTGGATTTTCGACTTGAGAATTGCGGTGCAGGCTCTAGATGGCATGCACTAACCAGCCATGCAAAAAACAAGGGCTTAGGGCATGCTGAGTAGCTGGGAAAAATAAAAGAAGAGCATGTGCTTTCATGGGAAACGCTCAAACATTCATACTTGGGGCAAATGTTGAAATGCTATAGCTCCCCACCCCTTTGGATTTTCGACTTGAGAATTGCGGTGCAGGCTCTAGATGGCATGCACTAACCAGCCATGCAAAAAACAAGGGCTTAGGGCATGCTGAGTAGCTGGGAAAAATAAAAGAAGAGCATGTGCTTTCATGGGGAAACGCTCAAACATTCATACTTGGGGCAAATGTTGAAATGCTATAGCTCCCCACCCCTTTGGATTTTCGACTTGAGAATTGCGGTGCAGGCTCTAGATGGCATGCACTAACCAGCCATGCAAAAAACAAGGGCTTAGGGCATGCTGAGTAGCTGGGAAAAATAAAAGAAGAGCATGTGCTTTCATGGGGAAACGCTCAAACATTCATACTTGGGGCAAATGTTGAAATGCTATAGCTCCCCACCCCTTTGGATTTTCGACTTGAGAATTGCGGTGCAGGCTCTAGATGGCATGCACTAACCAGCCATGCAAAAAACAAGGGCTTAGGGCATGCTGAGTAGCTGGGAAAAATAAAAGAAGAGCATGTGCTTTCATGGGGAAACGCTCAAACATTCATACTTGGGGCAAATGTTGAAATGCTATAGCTCCCCACCCCTTTGGATTTTCGACTTGAGAATTGCGGTGCAGGCTCTAGATGGCATGCACTAACCAGCCATGCAAAAAACAAGGGCTTAGGGCATGCTGAGTAGCTGGGAAAAATAAAAGAAGAGCATGTGCTTTCATGGGGAAACGCTCAAACATTCATACTTGGGGCAAATGTTGAAATGCTATAGCTCCCCACCCCTTTGGATTTTCGACTTGAGAATTGCGGTGCAGGCTCTAGATGGCATGCACTAACCAGCCATGCAAAAAAAAAGGGCTTAGGGCATGCTGAGTAGCTGGGAAAAATAAAAGAAGAGCATGTGCTTTCATGGGGAAACGCTCAAACATTCATACTTGGGGCAAATGTTGAAATGCTATAGCTCCCCACCCCTTTGGATTTTCGACTTGAGAATTGCGGTGCAGGCTCTAGATGGCATGCACTAACCAGCCATGCAAAAAACAAGGGCTTAGGGCATGCTGAGTAGCTGGGAAAAATAAAAGAAGAGCATGTGCTTTCATGGGGAAACGCTCAAACATTCATACTTGGGGCAAATGTTGAAATGCTATAGCTCCCCACCCCTTTGGATTTTCGACTTGAGAATTGCGGTGCAGGCTCTAGATGGCATGCACTAACCAGCCATGCAAAAAACAAGGGCTTAGGGCATGCTGAGTAGCTGGGAAAAATAAAAGAAGAGCATGTGCTTTCATGGGGAAACGCTCAAATACTCATACTTGGGGCAAATGTTGAAATGCTATAGCTCCCCACCCCTTTGGATTTTCGACTTGAGAATTGCGGTGCAGGCTCTAGATGGCATGCACTAACCAGCCATGCAAAAAACAAGGGCTTAGGGCATGCTGAGTAGCTGGGAAAAATAAAAGAAGAGCATGTGCTTTCATGGGGAAACGCTCAAACATTCATACTTGGGGCAAATGTTGAAATGCTATAGCTCCCCACCCCTTTGGATTTTCGACTTGAGAATTGCGGTGCAGGCTCTAGATGGCATGCACTAACCAGCCATGCAAAAAACAAGGGCTTAGGGCATGCTGAGTAGCTGGGAAAAATAAAAGAAGAGCATGTGCTTTCATGGGGAAACGCTCAAACATTCATACTTGGGGCAAATGTTGAAATGCTATAGCTCCCCACCCCTTTGGATTTTCGACTTGAGAATTGCGGTGCAGGCTCTAGATGGCATGCACTAACCAGCCATGCAAAAAACAAGGGCTTAGGGCATGCTGAGTAGCTGGGAAAAATAAAAGAAGAGCATGTGCTTTCATGGGAAACGCTCAAACATTCATACTTGGGGCAAATGTTGAAATGCTATAGCTCCCCACCCCTTTGGATTTTCGACTTGAGAATTGCGGTGCAGGCTCTAGATGGCATGCACTAACCAGCCATGCAAAAAACAAGGGCTTAGGGCATGCTGAGTAGCTGGGAAAAATAAAAGAAGAGCATGTGCTTTCATGGGGAAACGCTCAAACATTCATACTTGGGGCAAATGTTGAAATGCTATAGCTCCCCACCCCTTTGGATTTTCGACTTGAGAATTGCGGTGCAGGCTCTAGATGGCATGCACTAACCAGCCATGCAAAAAAACAAGGGCTTAGGGCATGCTGAGTAGCTGGGAAAAATAAAAGAAGAGCATGTGCTTTCATGGGGAAACGCTCAAAATTCATACTTGGGGCAAATGTTGAAATGCTATAGCTCCCCACCCCTTTGGATTTTCGACTTGAGAATTGCGGTGCAGGCTCTAGATGGCATGCACTAACCAGCCATGCAAAAAACAAGGGCTTAGGGCATGCTGAGTAGCTGGGAAAAATAAAAGAAGAGCATGTGCTTTCATGGGGAAACGCTCAAACATTCATACTTGGGGCAAATGTTGAAATGCTATAGCTCCCCACCCCTTTGGATTTTCGACTTGAGAATTGCGGTGCAGGCTCTAGATGGCATGCACTAACCAGCCATGCAAAAAAAAAGGGCTTAGGGCATGCTGAGTAGCTGGGAAAAATAAAAGAAGAGCATGTGCTTTCATGGGGAAACGCTCAAACATTCATACTTGGGGCAAATGTTGAAATGCTATAGCTCCCCACCCCTTTGGATTTTCGACTTGAGAATTGCGGTGCAGGCTCTAGATGGCATGCACTAACCAGCCATGCAAAAAAACAAGGGCTTAGGGCATGCTGAGTAGCTGGGAAAAATAAAAGAAGAGCATGTGCTTTCATGGGGAAACGCTCAAACATTCATACTTGGGGCAAATGTTGAAATGCTATAGCTCCCCACCCCTTTGGATTTTCGACTTGAGAATTGCGGTGCAGGCTCTAGATGGCATGCACTAACCAGCCATGCAAAAAACAAGGGCTTAGGGCATGCTGAGTAGCTGGGAAAAATAAAAGAAGAGCATGTGCTTTCATGGGGAAACGCTCAAACATTCATACTTGGGGCAAATGTTGAAATGCTATAGCTCCCCACCCCTTTGGATTTTCGACTTGAGAATTGCGGTGCAGGCTCTAGATGGCATGCACTAACCAGCCATGCAAAAAACAAGGGCTTAGGGCATGCTGAGTAGCTGGGAAAAATAAAAGAAGAGCATGTGCTTTCATGGGGAAACGCTCAAACATTCATACTTGGGGCAAATGTTGAAATGCTATAGCTCCCCACCCCTTTGGATTTTCGACTTGAGAATTGCGGTGCAGGCTCTAGATGGCATGCACTAACCAGCCATGCAAAAAAAAAGGGCTTAGGGCATGCTGAGTAGCTGGGAAAAATAAAAGAAGAGCATGTGCTTTCATGGGGAAACGCTCAAACATTCATACTTGGGGCAAATGTTGAAATGCTATAGCTCCCCACCCCTTTGGATTTTCGACTTGAGAATTGCGGTGCAGGCTCTAGATGGCATGCACTAACCAGCCATGCAAAAAACAAGGGCTTAGGGCATGCTGAGTAGCTGGGAAAAATAAAAGAAGAGCATGTGCTTTCATGGGGAAACGCTCAAACATCATACTTGGGGCAAATGTTGAAATGCTATAGCTCCCCACCCCTTTGGATTTTCGACTTGAGAATTGCGGTGCAGGCTCTAGATGGCATGCACTAACCAGCCATGCAAAAAACAAGGGCTTAGGGCATGCTGAGTAGCTGGGAAAAATAAAAGAAGAGCATGTGCTTTCATGGGGAAACGCTCAAACATTCATACTTGGGGCAAATGTTGAAATGCTATAGCTCCCCACCCCTTTGGATTTTCGACTTGAGAATTGCGGTGCAGGCTCTAGATGGCATGCACTAACCAGCCATGCAAAAAAACAAGGGCTTAGGGCATGCTGAGTAGCTGGGAAAAATAAAAGAAGAGCATGTGCTTTCATGGGGAAACGCTCAAACATTCATACTTGGGGCAAATGTTGAAATGCTATAGCTCCCCACCCCTTTGGATTTTCGACTTGAGAATTGCGGTGCAGGCTCTAGATGGCATGCACTAACCAGCCATGCAAAAAAACAAGGGCTTAGGGCATGCTGAGTAGCTGGGAAAAATAAAAGAAGAGCATGTGCTTTCATGGGGAAACGCTCAAACATTCATACTTGGGGCAAATGTTGAAATGCTATAGCTCCCCACCCCTTTGGATTTTCGACTTGAGAATTGCGGTGCAGGCTCTAGATGGCATGCACTAACCAGCCATGCAAAAAAAAAGGGCTTAGGGCATGCTGAGTAGCTGGGAAAAATAAAAGAAGAGCATGTGCTTTCATGGGAAACGCTCAAACATTCATACTTGGGGCAAATGTTGAAATGCTATAGCTCCCCACCCCTTTGGATTTTCGACTTGAGAATTGCGGTGCAGGCTCTAGATGGCATGCACTAACCAGCCATGCAAAAAACAAGGGCTTAGGGCATGCTGAGTAGCTGGGAAAAATAAAAGAAGAGCATGTGCTTTCATGGGGAAACGCTCAAACATTCATACTTGGGGCAAATGTTGAAATGCTATAGCTCCCCACCCCTTTGGATTTTCGACTTGAGAATTGCGGTGCAGGCTCTAGATGGCATGCACTAACCAGCCATGCAAAAAACAAGGGCTTAGGGCATGCTGAGTAGCTGGGAAAAATAAAAGAAGAGCATGTGCTTTCATGGGAAACGCTCAAACTACTTCATACTTGGGGCAAATGTTGAAATGCTATAGCTCCCCACCCCTTTGGATTTTCGACTTGAGAATTGCGATGCAGGCTCTAGATGGCATGCACTAACCAGCCATGCAAAAAACAAGGGCTTAGGGCATGCTGAGTAGCTGGGAAAAATAAAAGAAGAGCATGTGCTTTCATGGGGAAACGCTCAAATACTCATACTTGGGGCAAATGTTGAAATGCTATAGCTCCCCACCCCTTTGGATTTTCGACTTGAGAATTGCGGTGCAGGCTCTAGATGGCATGCACTAACCAGCCATGCAAAAACAAGGGCTTAGGGCATGCTGAGTAGCTGGGAAAAATAAAAGAAGAGCATGTGCTTTCATGGGGAAACGCTCAAACATTCATACTTGGGGCAAATGTTGAAATGCTATAGCTCCCCACCCCTTTGGATTTTCGACTTGAGAATTGCGGTGCAGGCTCTAGATGGCATGCACTAACCAGCCATGCAAAAAAAAGGGC